>JAFFZH010015245.1:0-57613 GCA_018420115.1 Euura saliciscinereae | reverse complement strand
AGTGAGACCGCCTGGATGAGAGAGTTCCCAGACCTGTATACAAGACCGTGCCCATACCTAACACGGGAGCGGATAGAACTTGGTTCATATTTTTCATTATAGACGGTAAACGGAACTTACAATTTTCAAATAAAACTACTCGTGTATGCAGTACTATTGTGGGATGAATTAAAAAAAAAAAATTGTAATTTTCCACTACTTAGTTTCGGACATATCGACTCGCGAAAAATATTAATTTTGTTCGACACGGAACGAAAACACAATCAACTGTAACGAAACGGCAACAGTGTTCGCTGCGACGGAGCGATGGGCGCGCGGTAAATTGCGGGAATTTGAAATGTTTTAGCTTTGAGTAATAATGATTTCGGAAAGGAGTTGAAATAAATGTTTTCTATGAACAAATTAAACGTACCTAATACTTTCACATGTATTTATTATGTACATGTCTAATATGTATCTGGACGGCATTTCGTCTCATACTTCTAAAATAAAATTCACCTACAAATTACATATAATTATGTATAATAAATGCGTAAACAAATGAATGAGTCAACAACCAGTTGTGATAAAATTAAAGCCTGTTTCTGAGGTGTTCAATAACTTTGTCGATAGCTTTTTTGGCTTGTGTAACCCTTGGTTTTTTTGAGTTCCTTTCTTCTTCGGCAGCGCGCCGGCATGAATCTTTTGCAACAGCTTCCAACGCTGGACCAGTTTCCCGCTCATATTTTTTGTAAACATGAGGATGCATCGTGGGAATGTTCGAACAGTTCAACAGTTTGTTGGGAGCAGTTTCTCCAATGCCAGAATGAACCGCTCCTGGAAAATTAATTTTCATTTTATGCTTGTGCTACACTCAACGTTCTTGAAATTCATCTCTGCATTTTCCATAATGTGAAAATAACTTACCTAATACAGCTTTGGTATTCACATCTGAATGTCTATTGTTCTGGGCTGTGTTGTGAGTTTTGCCTGTGCGTACTTGAGTTATGGCAGAGCACTCGTCACAGGAGATGTGTAAAATGGAGTTTAATCCCATCCGGGTTTCCTCCACTGTTTTCCTCAACAAAATATCTTTTTTACACCGTATACACTTGAGATGCTCGGAAAGATATTCTACGTCAACGATCCTCCGTCCATGGACAGCAGATTGTGGTTGTTGATCGTTGAGGTTATGGACACTCTCATTTCGTTTAGCAGCATTTGCTCGACACATAGCCGTCACGGCTTTCAGTTCTTTATCGCGATTCTTTTTTTTCACAAACCGACCCTTGAACCTCACTCGAGTTGACATTTTTAAACTGTTCTGTTGACAATTTGCGAAAAAACAAACTCATACACGATACACAGTGGAAGCTTCTAATACAGAAAAATTGCGCTGTTGCCGCGATTACTGCGCCGCGCTCTATGTGTGTAGGGGACCTATTCATGCATGAGGTGTGATTGTGTAGGACAGACAGAGTGTACAAGCTGTATCAACAGTTTTCAACCGACAGCATCATAGTGTGCAGATGGAACAGCAAATATAAATATCGATTTTTTTTTTCATGTATATATAATAATATTTCACATTTGTGTATATATATTTGGAAGGACATAAACATCTCCGTGGCATTATAATTGAACTTATTATAATAATTGATTATAATATTTATTACCTCATATTCAACAATAATTAGATTAATTTTTGTTTCTCGCTTCGTTTTATACCCTAGTCAAGTGATTAGTGTTTTAAATAGATTTTGTTTTTGTATATGAAATAGAATTTAATTTATCTATATTCTATTATTATATTATACTACACTTCCTTGAAAATATTTCAAATCCAAATCAAATTAGTATAGACTAGATTACAATACCTAAGAAAAAAACAAACAGACTACAATTACAATAATAATAATAATTTCATGTAATAAACTTTAATAAAATCTTAACAAGCAAATATTATGTGGTGAACACAAATGTGAAAACTGTTTCTTTGAGAAAATATTTCAGGTTTCCAAAGCTTTAGTCAACTTTCGTAAACATACATGTAGAAATATAGGAACAGCTTCGTTCTTATCGCCGGGTCCCAATTGTATCGGATAACGTCGGTATTGAATTAATGTGACGAAGCAAGAATCTTCACTATTTAAAATATCAACTAAGGAATAAAATATCTCGCTAGATTCGAAGCTAACAATGAAAATATTAATAACTCATATCATTCAACACCGGATGTAAAATACTGTCCAAGTAATTATAGCATGAAAAAAAAACCAGTGAAGCTAAAACAATCGTTCCTTGTCAGATCAACATCCTACGCTAATCATTTATCACGTTACGTGCCTAAAAGCTATTTCTATTCTCTTACAATAGCTCCGAAGTCTCCGTTGAAGTACAAAAATATTTTCATCATCACCAATTAATAACATTTTCCAAACAGCCGGAGTCACGATTTTTTTAATACTTTTTTTCCCCTTGCGTTGACGAAGCAATAAATCTAAGGAGATGAACGATAAATATTAATTGATAAATTAACAAGAAACTATGTCAACTTGGGATATAATAAGGGTAATTGATAAACGATTAAGGACACAGTATCACTATAATACTTACTAAAATTACGACTACACCTCGTATACAAAAAAATTAACTCTCACATAAAAATCATGTTCTTTTCATATCGGATACGAACCAGCTCCATGACTTTTGTGGTATTTTCAAATTATTTTATGTATTGGTAACATCAAAAATAACAAGATACCCGTTTGTTTATAAATATAAAATCTTCAGCGAGATAGGATAGATTTTCATTGTATGTAATTAGTTTGTTTATATTCTACTTAACTGCACAAAGTGTTTCGAAAGTATAGCAATTTAATATTCTCTCATTTTCAATTGTATCAGAATGAAAAAGCCACCATGAAACACCAAGTACTCGCGTAACTACTCACAACCGAATGAGGAGGCAAGCCTAAGCTTCGATAATCAAAACTAATCGAACAAAAAAGCGAAAAACTATGTATTCAACTATTCTAGCAATAAATCAGCAGATAAGTTACTTGCTGTCTCTCGTTATCGTTATAAATAATATTACAGTGGACGGGATCAGCGATAGGAAGCTAGAAAATTATTAAGGTACACTGTGACAAATAAATATTCACCATCGCTGACCCCGTCTAAATAATTGTCGATGATTCATCAAGCATTAACATAACACACAACAAATGAATATTTTTATCTAAAATTGTATTATCTTCATAAACATAAAAAAAAAGTTTAACATTTTTCGTAAAATTTTCAACACTTTTTTTTCCTCGCTATCAAACAACTATCTACTTCGTAATAGTATGGAACATTAAACATCGCTTATCTAAGAAAACAAATTTTATAGAATTAGGTCCTTTACGTAAATATGTATTTTCTATTTCAATAAGTCTCGATTTCACTTGTACCGGTTACACAGAGATTAGGATCAGGGTGATCGACGATGAAGCAAAGTTGAAACTGTCTATGATTCTGACGTTGAGAACATAAATAAAGACCTGCTTGCACCAATCGTTAGTAAAGAGAGCACAAACACATGCAAGATAATAAAAAAAAAGTATTCACATTAGAGTACTAACAGATGGATTTTATCCTCCTCGTAAAATTTATAAATGATATTCAATTTTTGTCGCGGAGACGAAAAGAAGAACGTATTAATATTCTCTTCCAGTTGTCAGCTTTGTGAAACCCATACGGCATAGAAATTCTTGTATTATTCTAATATATTTTGTATATATATTTGTTTTTTCACTGCATATTGACTTCGATGAAGAACGAAAAGTAATTCGATGAAAAATTAAACTCTCTTGTTACTTCATATAACTTGAAAAATATAAGTCCTATTTTGAAAATAAAGCTTAAACATTGAACTTGGTTCAGTTTTTACTATCTAGACGGAACAGATGGCATTTTTTCAAGGAAGTCTTGTTCGATCACAGCTTCTAATTGATTGATGTTCAACGTTGCGTCTGAATCGGTCGTTCTACGACTAAGTGCGGTAAAAAACGAGTGCAAATCTTGCAGCGAACGAATGTTATTCGATGTCAGGAGGAGTTCGCCAGGCGGCGAAGTCAACGGAGCAACTTCTCCTTCAAACTGTAATCAAAATATATAAAATAAATATATAATACAAAGAAATTCTAGCAATCAAACAACAAGAAGCTGTTGCTCTGATTGAAAAAACGTATCGCATACTATGTATCGGAAGACAAGCCAGCACAGGGGCTATTTTATTTCAACTGTATATTGGAACGGTTCCAGATTTAGTTAAAGGAAATTTTATTTATAAACCCCAGGATAAAAGACGACTGGTCAGAAAGCTAGTCGTGGGAGAGAATAAAGATTAAAATGGACAATTTTGTATGAATAATATCACTTCTAGAATGCCTTTAAACTATTGTTCCACGCGTATTGAATTAGAGTGAAAATTCATACTAGGAGGCAACTTAGCCAGTGCTGAATTAACCGGCAGAATGAGCGGACCGAAACAAGTGTTTATGCTTATGGCATGCCTGACTTTCTCAACTACCGCTCGTAAGTGATGATGAATATCCATTTCATACTGCATTAGACACGATAAAAACTTTGAGAATAAAATATCAAGTTTGATTTGATTTTTCAATTACTTTCATCGTCATCCTAGTTTCAATAAATAGAAATTGTGTAGTCCCTATTGGAAAGACTGTCATAATTAAAGCGAACAATTTATCACAATATTCAAAATCCTCTATTATTTGCAAACATGATGACCTCGTTTTTCAATGAGAATTGAATCGATTATGATTCACATTTGCGATGCAAAGGCTGAATAATTCTGCATAATCTAGGAAAACAGCAACGTGAATTTCATTTTTCATAAAAGATGCAAGAGAAAGCCGTTCAACTACAAGAATTTGAATCACAATTCGACTCTATGCACGTTGATACGAATCCTTTTTGTCGTTAAGTTTTCAAATGCATTACATAATTGTTCAAGGTGGCAATAAAATATGATACGATCATTCAGTAAAAATGAAACTCGCAATAAATGAGTGTGATGACGCGGCTAATGGACAGGACCACAATGGCTTAACTAAGCTTAATTCGGTCTACTTGATATTAATTGATGCAAATAAAACGGATACTCTTAGCGAATATGCAACGATTAATAATTACACAACGATAAAATAATACCTCAGACGACTTTTTTCTACTTTAATTCAATACTAATCACGTTTATCTCACGGATCCATAGACCTAACGGCAAATTTTCCGAGTTCCAGAATACGTGGATGACTCGGATTACGAGGACTATGGACCTTACGGAGAATTACTCCCAAAAGTACCGATGCGAAAACAGTCCATGGAGGAAGTGGCGCCGGTCCAAGATGACTTTTACATGATAAACGACTACGGAGAGACGGTGTCGCAGGATGATCTATACTCTATCAACGATGAGAGAGGTTTTATCCTCGGGAATGAGGATGCGATTAAACCACCTAATGAAGCGTCCAAGAGGTCGAAAGGACCCGCAAAAATTTATCAATACACGAAGCATCGAATACCCGGTTACGACTACGAGGAATTGGACTACATGGGGGGTAGAATATCCGATAGAATGTGTGACAATTGGTCCGTCTTTGCCAACTGCGTCTGCCAATTCACGTGCTCTAGCCCAAACGAGGTTGACTGCTACAAGCCGTGCGAGAGCGGGTGTCAATGCAGAGAAGAATTTGTCTTTGACGAGAATATACAGCAATGCGTGCCTCCAGAAAACTGTCCTAATTACTGAATTCTGATTTTTATATCATCTAACATCTGTTTTTGCAAAACTTTGTTACTCCAACATCTAAATTAATAAAAACCGAAATGAAGAAGCTTGAGAGACGCTTTTTGTGAGAACTGAATCATCTATTGATTCTATTCACGTACCTTATTGTCCATAAGTCTAGCGATTCTGGTGATATGAGGAACAAAATCTGTTGGACGTTCGATGCTTTCGGTGTTTCCTGATGCTGCATCGCCTACAAAGGCCCATCGGTACCTTGAATTGAAATGATAAATTACAATTTCGGTTTCGAATAAGTAGAAATACTGTCCGGAGGGAGGTAACTTTGTTCGTTGTAATTAGTGCAATAAATTCGCCATAATACGAACATTTGAAACTGTGGAAGTCTGTGGGCAGGTAACAGCAATGCCAAATCTAATAGTTTAGCGGTAGCCAATTGAAGTTGAAGCCAATGCGGATGTCCGTGAGCTTGGAGACCGTTGCTAGCATTGACTGCCCATGACGAGTCCAACGCGGATAAGAGCCTGATGTGAGAACTGCGATGAAAAGGGTCATAAAAGAAAATTAGTTTTTGATTTAAGCGAACACACACTTAGTGGATGTATAACACTTCAGTTTGATACAGTGTCTACAATACGGAGCTGATACACAATAAAGACAATACAAAGATAGCAACGACGTAACGTTTATGATAATAAGAAACCCAAACATTGAATAATCCTATACTAAGTTAAACGTTATACCAATATTATATACCAGTGAATTATTGTCTGATATAATACCACCGAAAATTTAGATGAAGATAAAGGTAGAATGTTACGAGTCATTTCTTTGTGCGTTGAAGACGAATTACTTCACATATTTTGGGGTATCGGAATGAGTCACGAGTCTAGTTCATCGTATCGATTATCGCTGAATCGATGAATTGATAATAATTAGGTTTCATTCATAGTTGAATCCAATTACCTGTTTTGTCGACTGTTGACCCAACCACCAACCAACCAAATTCATTGCGGCACCAAAAAATCCAACCAAATCACGGATGCCAAAACAGAGCGAAAAACATCACGTCATTAGGAATCATTCTTGTTAGTGTGGAATATGTATTGTTAGGAAATACACCGGATACCTAATGTTAATAAAATCAGCGCTTGGAAATGTTCAATTTTTAATTCAGAGTATCGGAGCACCTCGATCGCTATTCCATAAATATATACTTTCAGAAATGATTTTGAAACAAAAGCGTACAATCATATTTTCAACGATACATATTCAGAGATTTTTATATCAAAGCCACAACCGTAGTGAAAAAAGCAAATACTAGAATCTAAACTGCATCAGAACATTCACACTGATTTGGAACAGTGCAAAGACACTCGGTTTAAGCATATAAATAATTTCCCAACATCCACAAAAGCACAAATTTGTTATTTACAACCCAAATGCATTATTAGTTCGTCTCAATCCCATTGAGCCATCGACTTGTAATCAATACACAGATTTTGTATAATACCAGAAATCGTTGATATTATTATTATGATACATCTTAATAAAGAAATTTAAGGTGAATAATATTCTCTATCACCTGATGGCTAGCGATTGAAATTTCTATTTGGTATCATTAGATTAAAATATATTTTATCGCTGGTATAATGCAAACAGTAATTGAAAATAATCACTCACCTAAACTCCTCACTGTCCGTATTCAACTCTTGTTCTATGTGTAAAAATACTTGAACCAATTCACTGACGATAACTGGCCACAAAGATGTGGCGTGATGAGGCGATATTCTCAATAAAAGTACTCGAAAGCAGAGGAAAACTTGCGCTTGGATAGACGGAATGACCTGCGGCAGTCTCAAACTGTCCGCCAGACGTTCTGGAAAAAACAGAACTCGGTTGGTTTTACGTTTTAAGTTCACAACAACAAGTGGAACCTATTCGTTACCTTGAATCTCAGGCATATACTTGTGATATTGATCCATTTCACTGCAAAGAATAACGAAGGCCAATCTTTTCAGTAATTGGGCTCTTTGTTCGTATTCTTGTTCCTTAGAAGAGAATATGCTGATTCCACTGCTTTGTGCCATTGATACTCTATCTGTAAAAATAGATCCATGACGTCAAATGTTGGTAGAATTTCAAAGAAGCATTCAACGTACTCATTAAATCCCTAAAAGTAGTGTTGTCATGCGTCATTAAATTGTCAATCACTGTTCTCCAATACGGTAGACAACCCGGAGTCATTTGGAACAGCGCAGGATCTAGCAAAAGATCGAGAACATCTTTGCGCCACGCTTTTCTCGTGTACTGGTATCCTGACAGGGAGCTCAATAATTGCGAACAGGCAGTGAACGAGGCGATATTTCTCGTACTGAAACAATGAACCATCTCCGTCAAGGTCAACAAACTCTTTGTATAAAATTCTAAATCTGTACAAAACGACGAACTCACGAATGATTCTTCAGATACGGCGTCACATTGTACATCAGATTAGTCAACAGCGTGACCACGCGCTCTTTCTCCTGAGATCCGTAGCTAACGTCCAGGAGAGGTGCCAAGATTTCAGCCAACACAGCCTGCGCCTGAACGCTGTACGCCGTGTTAGGTGGCGTGCCAGGGTTGACTGAAATTCGAATAGTTTGTTCAATACATTCAAATAAAATTCTTTAACGCTGTAATTTCGGGTCATTCTTGTTCAAATTACCTTCGGAAACTCCATCGGCAACCTCGAGCACGTCTTCTCGCACGGCTAAGTTCCGCCTCAGCCAAGTTGTCTGTTCTAAACAAGCTCCTGCTATTTGGGAACAAGATTCGACCAACTGAAATGAAGAAAATGTATACAGCGTGATTGAGAGCTTTGAGCAGAGTATGATGGGAAAACGTCGAGACACACACCTTGGCGGTGATATCTTGCAGGTCGCGGATATCTTTTTTCTCTTGCATGAGCGGACATTTCTGTATGTACTCGTTGAGTATGGCTAATAACAGAAATTGAGCAGGAGCAGTGAGGGAGAGACTGTCTTTGAGCAGTCCGAGCAAAGAGGTCCAAGATTCGACGAGAGATTGCGAAGTATTACTCTGCATGTAAATATAGAGTAATTCCAAGACCGATACTTCCAATGAAAAATCTGATTTCACACCGTGTATCGGCGGCGGAGATTTCACCACCTGATGCACAGTTTGGACCAACGTGTCGATTGGCATGACGCGAATCGCGCTGACTAGGTGGACCATCACTTGCTGGTTTGGGCAGGCTTCGGGTAATACCTGAAACGGACAAATTTTATGGATCAGAAATTCAACATTCATCAATATCAACTCGAGATAGAATTTCCCACCTTTTTCAAAGACGCGGATGGTTGCCTCCTTTCGTGCCAAGCGACCGCGACCGCGGCCAAAAAGTTAACGCCGTGGTGAAATGAAATTGGTGATAAAAGTTCGAGTAGCTGATGCTTCACCACCCTGGGGCTACCGACGACGCAGCTCGCCTGTTCGCTGTTGAAAAAACAAATTTGAATCAGTATAGGTCTTGAATGATGGAATTTTATCATTTTCTCTACACAATGACTGACTTGTCTTTGGTGGCTAACACCGCCTGCCACAGGGACGATAGAGATGCGATTATTCTCGGTAAATGACTCAGAGTCGTTCTCCTAGCGTGCATGTGTTGTTCGCTCAACGCTCCCTTTTCCTTTCCTCCAACAATTTCCTGAGGAAATAGTTTAAAAATGATTGAATAATGATGTTAATGTACGAAAAAAAATGTGTATTCCATTCCACTCACAGGGGAGAGTGGACTAGGCATGAAGACGTGAATCAGATTGTTGAATATTTGTCCAGGATTAGCTCCCGGGATTCCTGTCTGAACCGTTCCGCTGAGCGGTTGGTTGAACGAGTATCCAACTTGCTGAGAGTTATCGAGTAGACAGTAGTGAAGTAAGAAGGTCAAAGCTTCCAGATGCGTGACCGTGTAATCTGCCGGCAGACAGCATTCGACGGTAGTTATATCTTTCAATTTGAAGGTGAAAGTCGCTTCCTCGTTGACGTAGTAAGAGGCAAGATGCTCGATATTGTAACAAAGCTGATGAATAACGCTGGTCACAATTTGCGTCAGAGAAGATCCCATGAATGGAAGACTAGATGTGACCAGGGTGGTCCAGTGCTGGTGCAGATGCCTCATATGGTCCTGCAAAAGAAAATAAAAACAACGCAAGAATTAGCTTCGAAGAACCTTTTTTCAATCCATCCGACGCTTACCAACTGCAGCGCACTCAATATGCTCGCTAAAAACATTGGTTGCTGAGGTATAGCTGCTCCCGGTAAATATTTGAGCGTGTTGCCAGTCAAATTAGGTGTTGATCTAGTCGGGGTTGAAGGAGTTTGTAAAGTTGGCACAGTATCTTCGCCCTTTTGAACGCCGCACTGATGCTCGAGCATGATGAGCGCGAGAAGCAACCTGAGATTTTAAGGGTTTATTGTTAATTATTTATTACAAATACAAATAATCAGTAGTGGATTATTGACGAACCTCAGTAACTGTATTTGGAAGGCTTCGGTATGATCGCTAGCTCTGTATTTACACTTGTTCACGTCGCCCTCGGTCACGGGATCGTTGAACAAGACTATTTCTTCTGTGAAGGTGAAGATGTCTTCATTCTCCTTCTGAGCATTTTTCATATTCAGTACGCTGGACACCAAGCAGTGGAGCGCGACCTTTTGGACTTTACACTTGGCTAATAAATCTACAATGTAACAGCTGAATCCTTTTCCCGAGTCCCTAACGATAGCGATCAGCTCGGAGAAAATAAGCATGAGGAGTTCTGCGCTCGCCAATTGAACCTGTGTCAAATACATTAAAGTTTCAGTATCGCAAAGTCTGAAACAACCAATGATATCGATCGGTTGAATACAATCACCTGTCTGTTCCCCGATATCTCTTCCTGGGTCAGTCTCATCTGTCCCAAATTAGGATAATAGCTTCTCGCAAAGTATAAGGAAACACTGATCAGAACTTCTAGGTACATGCTGCTCCGATATGCAGCGACAAATTCGCTGCTCGCTATATCGCCGTGAAAATTTCGTCCAAACACACTTTTTCTATGCCTGGCTAATAGGTTGAGTAACGCCGTGCTTTTCGTAGTATTTGCGATGCCAGTCGTTGCCGCCGAGCATAAGAACATTCTTGTGTTTGTCAATAGTTCATTTCTCAAAGTGCGTAAAGCGTAGAGTGTTCTCGTAGAGTCATAAACTCCGCAATAAAGCAGCATATGAGAATGAAGATTGTGAACCCCGACTCCAGAGGCCCGTCGGGTGCCTGTGTCTAGTTGAACAGCTTCGTCGGTCTGTGAAGAGAATTCGAGATAAACGTCAGTCCTTCTCATCAATTTACCCAAGGAACGTTAATACTCACATGTTTAATAGGCTCGACGACTTCGCACTGCAGCATCACTTTGTCAATAACTTCGTTCAGTATTTCCTCGACGATGCTAGCTCCGCTTGAATTGCTAAAATACTCTTCCGCCGTAGTGCTCAGCTCTAATTCGCACTCTTCGTCTCCCATCGTCCAACTCGGTACTTCGGCTGTGGCCTCGAAGCTCCCGGGAATGTCGTGAGTCTCGTAGCTAGTCGAAAATTCGTTTGTACTGTGATATCTGCCGGTCATAATTGTGCCAGCGATTTCCTTAGAGCCGCTCGAAGTGCTCATTCCTCTTTTAGGTTTTTGGGTTTTGTTTGTTATTTCGGGACTGCTGGAGTCGAAACTGTTCGTTATAGAATCCAAGGATGAACCGACGTCCCCGTTTACTTTTTTCATGTCGTTCTTTTCCTTTACTTTCAAGCTAGAATTAGCAGAATCGAATAAACTCTCGTCCAAACTCGCGGTAGATCCTTTGTCAAAGTCCTTCTTTTTGAATCTTGTAGCGTTCTTCAATAGCTCTGTAGTAATATTTGATTTTTTACCACCCTGCGAAGACTCGTCTTCCGTCAACGAATCGTTTGAATTCGTGCTACAATTTATCGACAATGGGTTAACGAAAACAGAAATATTATGATTCCCAGAAATGCTCGGCGGAACTTCCAATTCTTTCATGAATTGATTTTTCTCCGTTATAAAGTGACTCCCTTTGTCCCCGTTGGCCAGAGTCGTAACGGCAAATATTCTTTTCGCCTTAACAGGATTGATCAATTTCATTTTCTTGCTACCTTTCTTCCACTTTGAATCGTCCGTAGAATCGCTAACGTGATAGATAACGTTTCCATCTACGGAACTGATCGCGTAAATCTTAGCAGCACCCTCAAAGTCGTCGTGAGACTCTGACTTCTCTTCCACCACGTCGTTTTTAGTCAACACAGTGTTACTGTGCTGTATGCTGACGTGAAGTACGCTCATTCTGCACGTAGACGGGTCCAATAACATCGTCAAAACCGGATCTACGATGCGGGAAATGTCCCCTCGCAGCAAAGAATGAAGCAGCCAAGATTGCGCGTGTAGTTTCAGCGGCGAGTTGTAAGCCAGCTGAAGATTATCGAGCATCTTCAACAAAGACCTGAAATTACAAAGCAGATTGTGTTCAGAAATAGTTCAAGATTAATTTCATATTTATTCATATAATTATTCATATTTCAAGATTAAAAGTCAAGAGTTCCGCCTCACTTATCGAAGGTCCTCATGCATCCCCTCAATCTGGGATTAGTTTCGACTTCTCTTCCCAAATGCCAGAGGGTAGCGAATCTGCTAAATCCTTCGACCCTTTTTTCTAAATTATCGCAAGTCAGGGCAGATCCGATAACGTCTTCGACAGCATCGCAGGAATTATGAAGCGCGTGATGTAGCTCGTGCAGAAGTTCGACGCATCGCATTCTGTACTCATGGGCAGGTAGTTCGCCGAGGTGATGCCACAAAGAATGAGCCAATACCTTGAATATGAAACAATGTTAATGTATTTTCCTCAATGAGACAACAGAGGCCGGAAGTTGATTCAACTCACTTGAAAGACGTTGGTATGCTGTTCTAATATATTGATATGCCATTCTTTCAGCAGAGGCACCATCACCACAGTCGTTACTCCCTCTCCGCTTTGGGGATGAGGTTTTACGTCCCTCTGCGCTTTAAGTAACGCGATTAAATCCAACAACGTCGCCATGCTGGTTAGTTGCAACGAAGGCTGCCTGCCAAGGCAACAGGCGCAAACTACCAAGACTTTTAACCAGTCTGGAAGTACGACTTGTCCCGTTGGTTCCTCCTCCAATATCATCCCATCTCCCGGAAGACAGTAAGTGGGGAACGTTGATAATTCCACCAGCAGACTAGACGCTATTTTCATTGCCTCTTCCCACTCGGATCGTTTGATCGACTCGTTTTTCGGGTGCAAAAAATCCAAGAACGTGGTCTCTGCCGGCAATGGTGTTTCAAAATTGAAGAAACCCGAGTCCTCCAAGCTGAGTCTAGAGGTCAACAAGCTTTCGAGGCGTCTGGTTCTTTCGTTGAAACTCTCCCTCGGAGATACTATCACCAAATCGTCGAACATTTCGTTCACAGTTTTATCCTTACCCAGTACTCTGCTGCTGACTAATTTCACGTAGAATACTTCGTATTCTCTCAGACATTTTTCCAGCATTGAATTCTGGGCTTGTAAAGCAGGCGACGGACCTCTGTTCAATGAGCCGTTAGAGCCGACAAAACTTTTTCTGGATGAGCTCTTCGGCGTCAGAGTTTCGCTTGGCGCAGGCGAAGATCCGTTCGTATCGGAGTAATCGATCTTCAGATTGTCCATACTCTTGTTCCGAGCGATAGGCTTGGCATCTTCGCTCACGATAACGGAGATGTTACTGCCATCCGCCTGAATGGTGTAGCTATCGCTCAGCTTTGAGGTACTCTTGCTTCCTTTCTTCTTCGATTTCTTGTCGCTCTTCTTGCCACTGCCTCCGGAGTTCGCTCTCCGTCTAGGACTCGGAGTTTTATCGACTGCCAAGTTGTTCAGCAAATCAGTTTTGTTCAACTTGCTATCGGACTGGCTTTTCTCCAGAGGTACGGGAGTCAGCGAGCTATCGGAAATCGGGGTGGCTGGCAAACCGGAATTAAACGTTACTTCAGGCTTCGGTTCCGGATCTATTTTATCCGTGTGAGGATTAGCTACCGTCGGTTGTACTCTGGATAAAATTTTAGCGCACAAATCAAGACTCTTGGATACTTCTTTGGACGATAATACGTCCGTGTGATAGGAGAGCTGGTTAATAATTTGGTAAAAAAGTCCTGGCAAATGCTCGGACGGCGTGTCCATGAAGGCATCTAGCGAGACTGTGTCCAACAGGAACTCCGTCAAAATGCAAACCTCCAGGAGATTGGGCATTCCACTCCCGACCGCATTCACTCCGTTATCCTCAGTCTCCCTCTGGCTCTTCACCCTGGCAATGCAGGCCTTTTCGAACAAATACCCGCAGTGTACCCAAACGTAGGATGGCTCCAGCGTCGTGAATAAAAGATTTGCCGATTTGACAACTTCGTTCGATTTTACCGGCTTATCGGACTGCTTACACGCGTAGTAGAGTGTTCTGAAAATAGATTTATCCGTTATCACACCGATTATGAGGGATTTATGTTTCCTAAAAAGTTAATAACACACCTAAACACTTCGTAAAGGATATCGTCCAGGATTACAGGACCAATATCTGGCTTATCTAGTAAAGAAACTAAAATTCTGTAGGGTTTCAAATCCTGCGGAGTCTCTTTGCAGACGGTTCTGAGCGTAGATTTTATGGCTTGAATGAGCATGTCTTTTGAATAGATATCAAAGTATGTGGCAGAAGCTTCCGCAGCCACGGGGTCGATCCTTTTCTTTAAAATCGACATGTTTACCTCCGTTCCCAAGAGCCAGGCGAACAATCGTCTGAAATTAAGTAGGTGGTTATCATCGACTGTTAGAAAAGGAGGAGATGTAAAGAGCGGAGTTTTCAGTAAGTAATACCTGTTCAGACTCATGTCCCTCCTTAATATAGTTACTAACGCAGCTGTTAGTAGTAATACCATATCTTCTCGAATTAATTGGCTGTTATGAACGGGAAAGCCTACCAACAACAAATCAAGCGCACTTCTTTGTACTAATACGGAACTATCTTGAACTCCGGCACTTAAAGCTGCAACCTGTTACAAAAATGGTAAAACGTGATACCGTTAACGAAAAGAAATTTCTAACAAACATGGGGTATTAGTGGAGGAATTTTGAAAAATAACACCTAGCGATTCACCAAAAATCATTTACGAAATTATTCTCACCATGATATCAATGTTTGTACCCATGATGTATAACTGATCTTCCATGGTCAATTTTCTGTTAAAATGTGCCAACACAAAGGATATCGCAGGTAGGCGAATTCCAGAGTTTGACGCAAGACAGTCCCACAGGCAGGCGTAAAAGTGTTCGGGCGAAACGCCTTCGCAAACTTTTTCCAGGAGACAATTCGTTCTAGAAGTGGATAGAGAAGCTGGGTCATTAAATTCTAAGATAAACATTGCAAGTGTTTACATTGTCCGAAACCTAGTTTATACGATACGTGACTAAATGGGATTCACCTATCAAAGTGGTCAGATCCTTCCTCAAGACCTGGTAAAACCCCGCTCAGAAAACCACTGAGCCCTGGTCGGAGTCTCTCCCCTAGAGGCACGAAGTGTGTCTCGTAAACCGTCAACAATGACGGACGCACATTCATAGCAGCATGTCCCAGTAGTGGAAAGAGCCCTGAACGAAGAGATGGGAGAGTCCCGAAAAAGTTAGAATAATATTGTATTTCGTAGAACAGAATTTATGAATCTGGAATATTTATACTAGACGTACACAAAGTATTTGTGCCGATAAGTCAATGGAGGAAATAACTTAGATTAATCATATCGCACCGAAACGATGAACGGAGGTCAAAGGTTTCGGGATAAACGAATAAAGAGAATTGATTGCGGAGAGTGAGAGAAAAATGTGAATGATATTCGTCGAGCTTACCAGCGCTGTATATGAACAGTTCATGACTGAGTCTGTTAGTCCCCATGCATTTGAATATAATATCATATGTTTCCAGGGCCTTCAGATGCACGCCAGAAGGCAGGGCTGGATGCATGCACTGGGCCAGTCGTTTTGATATTTTAATTCTTCTCGGTATAACGGGAAATTTCATATGACTGAGAAGAACTTTGTTGAGTTTTCCAAGCGCAGAAATGAGGTCTGCCCATTCGCTGGTGTACTCAAAATTCTTGAGAGCCTTATCCACCGCGGATACATAGCTGAAATATGGAATATAAGGAATAAGAATTGAGCAAGTTTTGTATCAAAACCGTGTTTATTGTTATGTCTCATGTGCCAGCACAGGTTGAGATAAGACGGTGCATTTTCCGTCATACATTTTCTAATTCTTTATTTTGTACATGTGGTATGTGTGTACATAAGGAAAAGATAAACGTGGCGTAATCTGGTTCCGCGTGAAACGCTATCAGACACCTGAGGTCCGACCACGTTGCGGTAACATTAGAAGGAAACGTGTGAATTTTTTAACGTTATTTCCTCCTCACTCGCGTTTCCCCGTATAAAATTCAGGTGTAGCATAGAATCATGAAAACTATTATTCGAATCATTGATGAGTCATTCTAAACGGACCCATTCCCGGGATCGTTTACTTTCTGACTCATTCCAGCTTATCAAATGACACAGAGTTTTTGCTTTCTGTATCCACACTAGGTAATCCGTATCAGGTAACGGTACTATAAAGATAAAAAAGTATGACAGTTAAAAAAATACTCACACTCTGTATTTTGAGTCTTTCATTAGCTCGTACTCCTCCAAGGCTATCGACACCATCTTTAGGCCTTTGTTTACGAGGACAGTGGTGATTCTTTTAGATCGGATATACCGTCGAAACAAGTGTTTAGATTACATAATTGACAAAAATTTCACGCTTCTAGCATAATGCCGAAGCCTCGTCCAGAACCGCCGTAATTATTATCTGGTTATCCATCACCTATAGATAACGAAGGAAATTCCATCTGCGTTAAAAATAACGTTCGCACATCACGAGCTGCAGATAATGAACGAGTTGCTAAAAAACATGATAGAAAGAGACTTAATTCTATCGACAATTAATTTTGTTGTCTTAGTTCCTCGCTCGTTAATTCAGAGGATAAATTTACTCTTGTTGATTTTATTTTGGTCAGAATGTTTACTAATAAATCTCACGATGTTGAACCAGAGGCTGGCCTCGTTGGAATATAGAACCTTTGAGAGCGATATATGGAGATAAACGACCTCTGGTAACAATTAAGATTCTCTAAATGGTAATAACTACAATTACCCAGTTACATATTGCATTAGGTATAATAAAATGAATAAATTAACACTCTGTGGTTTTTTTTCAGTGATAAAATTGATCAGAAAACGATATTGAAAAGTAGCCAGTGTAACAAAAGACGTATAAGAAAAGAACAGACCAGAAAAATAATAAACTCAAGTGTATCGCAACGTAGCTGTCAAAAGGGAATGTCGATTGGTTGAAAAATAAAGAGAAGGAAAAAAAAATAGGTTATACATATACACGCAAGCTACTGCGGAGTGAGTCGAAGATCGACGAGGAAAAAAAAATGTTGTATCTCTGAATATTTAGAAACATTTGCCACCTACAGAGTATATTGAGAAAAAAAAACCGAAGAAGAATACATATTGTTTACCTTACAATGTTGACATTGCGCGATGCATATGCTGCAGGTATACAACGAGAGAGATGCAAAAACACGAAATGTCACATACGTATTATGAAATGTGAACAAGAATCAAAACTGTCTAGAATCACACAGATTGGGAAATCCCCCCCCATCAACACTCGCACATATTTGCACTAACCGAACGATTATAACTGTCTCCAATCATCCACGATGCTCTCATATCCCTTCAAGATTCACAATTCCATGTATTCTCAACAAGATATCATCTCCCTCACTCCACTGTACTGCACTCTGACGTTCTCTACTTCTCTGTTCTCTCCTGCGACTAGTCCTGACGAAATTTGTAACACGGAGCACGGTTGAAGCACCATAAACGTTGAACATTCACTAATCAAGACGGGAGAGCGTTCACCGCGATTCTGTCTCTCTCGCTCTTTGGATAACGCAGATTCGCACGGTACCGACTCTTTACCGTCGGTAAAACAGGTCAATATTCCCTTCTTTACCGACGGTCGGTAAGAGACCGTGGCCTTGACGAGTAACCCAATATATCTGTTATTTAAATATTTTTCCATTTACGATTAGTTCATGGTAAACCACTGTTTACCCCTGATCAATTTCCCTCTCTAGTCTCTCTCTCTGATCATGAATTTTAATCGTCTTAATCACTCCGATGACGCAACGGTTGGATTTAAATATGGCATTACGTTGGGTGGGGTGGTAAAAGTCCACATGACGCGGATGACATCCAACTATGAGATCAATAAAAAGTTATTATTCATCAAAGAGAGATATCCGTCTTTAGGATCACTCGAGGAGTCTAGAGCTAACCCTAAAAACACGATTGAAAGTGTCCTACGCGAATGGAATGAGCGACTAATCGGGCGGAATTGAAACCTTGCATGCCTTCGTCGGTATAGGCAGTAGGCAGTAGGCACGCGCTCGAGTGCCTGTCAAGTAGACAAAAAAAGCTATAAGCGACCTAGAGCACGATCACGATTCATTCGATTAGGGCTGTCAGTGCCGCGGTGCCGCTGTACACGATTCACCGTTCGGTTCGTAGATCACGTCATTCGATTCGACACAGCGCTTATTGCACACAGTTGTGACTGTCGACATCCGTAGTTAGTGGTACCCATTGTCAGTATACAGTTGTCTCGTATATTCGACTGTTTGTTTCAACGACTCTGGATCAATCGAAAGAAATTCTCTACGTTCATTATTCAATTCTGTATTGTTCAATTGTTGAATAATAATAACGAAGTACTTTAATCATGGAGGATAAAAAGACTGGTAAGTGACACTGATAAGATTCTGTTATAATATGTAAAAAAAAAAGAATATAGAGATCAATTTATTCGAGATAACTTTATTTTAGTTGCAACTATTCAGAAATCAGAAATTAAAGAACCTCTTTCAATATTTGTAGAGATTATTAAAAACTTGGAACAAGCAGTAAAACTAAAAAAATTAACCAATTTTATTTGAAAAATATAAAAATATAATTTTTTTTTTCGTTTGCAATTTTTTGTATTTGATATTTTGAACGAGTTTTTTTTATTTTCTGTAATTTCACTATTTCAATGTTGAATTTATTTATTTATTTATTTATTTATTTATTCATAGAACACATTGTGATGACGCCAAAAAGCAAAACGGCAAATTCAACGACGCTGATAATCGAGCGCCAGGCGATCGAACCCCCTCAGGACAATGGAAATGAGAATAGCGTCCACATCGCGGGCGGAGACCACAAGGGGATTGTGATTAATAAACGGGCGAATACTGGTGCGTGGATTGAAGTTTGGATCCTGTATCGTCGAGATGATATCGAAAAAGACTTTAGTTATACCTGATTTTTAATTTCAGTGACAAACGGAGTACCAGACCCTGCGCAATTGTGTCTAGAATTCAGAGTGTTTCTGGTCAGCGCCCAGACCGGAAATCACACTCAGGAATCTAGGACGTTGCAATTTTGGTTTGCAAAGTCTCTTCCGAGTTCGGATCAGCCGAGCATTGCTCAAGAATTTTTCCGAGAATTGGTCAGCCCAAAAGAATTTCCCAGAGGTGATTATAAATCGATTAATGAATGTGAGGGAACGAAAATTTTCAAGTCTGGTACAGAAATCGTAGCCTGGTTTTCAGCCATCGAATGTATTCGGCTTTCTTGTAACAAACTGTCAGATTTAACACTGGAATTCGTGGAAAAATTGTGCGAGCCTAAAATAGACTCTCGGCTTCACGTTTCAGAGATAGAGATAAGTACTTCTTCAACGTGTACCGACTAATGAAGTCAAAGCGACTGGAATATTTTCATAGTCATAGATCGGAGCCCAAAGTCAATTAACTTGCGTATTGAGCCGTTAGAGTACTAAAAAATTATCAAAAACTCTTTCATGTCTCTTCAGATTACGTCGGCTTCATAAAAAAAATAATGAAACTGATGCAGCACAAGTACACCACGATCAAAAAGCTCGAGGTCGAATTGCGCCAGCTGCACGAACCAGTCGACCTTCCGGCAAGACCCTGTGAGTAAATCTGGTGCATATCCTTGTTAAAGATAGGATTACGGTGATCCTGACGTATATTTTCTCCTGAGTATGCTATTTTATATTTTCAACTACAAAGTAGCGGTACTTGATGATACTTATTGTCATTCACAGCTCGACTCGGCCATTTACTATTGACACTTCCGTGGTCTAAGAAAAACATTCAGCGATCAGGTTCGGGTAGATAAAATGGAACGGCTTGTGTTTATGTCGATGTTATTATTTGGTCACTGTTATTCTATCGCAGACTGGCCGTTTTCTACAGATCTTTATCCAATACGGGTAACTGTGATCTGCAGCTTTTTTTTAACACAGCTAACGTTCACCGGTCAATAACAACAATGTAGACTTTCACGTAATTTTTCTAAAGACATTCGTCGAGCTACCGAATGGTAACGATTGACCAGTAAATTTAGTCGTCACGTAATTTATTTTAATCCGAATTGATTAGTCGTATATTGATTTAACAAGTTTTTCTTTCTTCCTATGTGGTAGATACGATATTACTTCATTGGATAATCAATAACATAGTTATATAGATAACACGCAGATGATTTCTTGAAAAAATCTCACAGAGTACTCGCTTTTCATTTTTTCAAAACGAAGATGAAATCGTTACCTTTTTTTCTTCTTGAATATTTCTTCGGAATGAATTCTTAACTTTGCAGAAACACTATAACTCAAAATGAACAGCTGTGTTCCAAAAGCACTTCACGCTATGCAATTGTTGAGAGACGGAAGTAGAATTCTGAGAATAGAATATCGGCTATTTCCTCTTACCATTAGTTATGAACACAGTTTCACGTTCACGAGTTCGAACAACTGGAGTAGAAACACGCAGGCACTTATTCGACGTAAAGATAATGCCTACCGTTTATTCGTCGCACCGAGTGATGAATTCAAATGTAACATCAACAAAAATAATTATACTGTCCCAACGATGTTTAATTGGTCAGACGAATTCGTCCGAAAGCCTCTTGGACAGGCTTAGCATAAGTTAATGCCGCCGTTTCAATCTCCTAATGCAGATTATTAATTGTCTCGATAGCATCTGCGGATGACACGGCCGTTGGCCAAGTGATAGAACTCACCCTGGTTAAGGTGCTGGAACTGATCGAGTCTGCGTATCCAAATCCAGTCACCATAGTCGATATGGCTCAGTGAGTTATGAGTTTCTGTAACACACAAAGCGTTCAGCATCTGAGAGTAAAGCGCGGATGAATCTAATTAATCTTGCAGGGAGTATGGCTGGGAAAAATCAGCGGTCGAAGCTATATTGAAAGAATTGCAGACCAAGGGGCTCGTCAAAGCTATGGATCATGGAGCATTCACTAGAATTGTTCATCAGGACACACAAATACAGGTAAAATGACGACGCGAGGTCGATATGAATGAATGAATAATTGATTATCTTGTGATTTTCAGGTCGTCAAGCAAATGCCGACAATGGCGAGTTCTAAACAGCCGACCATAGCCATTATAACTGCTCAGTATTGCGAGAAACTGGCCGTCGATGCTATGATCGAAAACAAGGAAACGTATGTTCGCTACACGACTGTGGGTAAGACTTTGTTAACAATTTTTCGTTCAAATTACTAAATATAACTCTGTATAACGAAAAGAACGGGGAGGAAAAAGGCGAAGATCAGTCACAGATACAATTTTAGAGGCATACTTTAAAAATCTGCATGATACTTTAGGTCCAGCAAGTTCTCCGGTTGGTACCGAAGCAGTGAGAAGAGTCACGTGCCGGTTCGGTAACGTAGTTTGTAAAATAATTGATTCTTATGCTACATAGAATGAATTTCATAGCTTGCGAATCGCTTGTGTCCACAATATATCAACGTTGGTGCTACGTCTACGTCTGTTGGTCTCGAGACAAACGTCTCTGAAATAATTACCTGTGTTTTACTGTAACAATAATCTCTTCACTCGAATCCAGGAGTCCAAAAATATCTTCGATTTTTACACAACTTGATTTTTTTTTCTTTATATGTTTCTAAAAAATGTATATTCTATGTTGTGTCGTTGCCTAATTTTTTAATTATATTTATTCGTGCCTCAAAAGTTCATAACGGATGAATGGTAAATACCGTCGATTGATTTCATTCGTTGAATAGGGAAATTGGGATTTTGAACATTATTCTTGTACTTTTGATTTTTCGTTGTCTGTTTTATTCTTTATCTAATGTTACCAAAAATGCATACATTCATGTGTCCATGGAACGGTGAAGGCTCATTCTCACGACGATACACACAACATATCATCGAGGCAATTCAGATCGAAAAAGTTTATGGAAAAAGGGATAATTAATCGCACGTGAAGACGCACATTTTGATTACCAGAATCCAATTTTTTTCCCCATTAGCGAATCGTAGTCAGTCAAATTACACATTTTCTCGAACTCCATCACGTAATTTTACACACCCATTCGTCACGGATGTTATTAAATCCATATAAGACATGTCCGCAATAGCAGCACTCCGCACTCGTGTGTAAAGATCAATCATTAAACTGACTCAATCTGAACAGAAATAAAACTCGATAATCTTTTTCTTTACAGGAGAATCGAACGTGTACACTTTAGGTAACATCGGTGCGCACAGAATCGTATGCACAAAATTGCCTACCGTAGGACACACCAGGGAAGCAACGACCGCCGCTGGAAATACAACGACTAGATTACTCGGTGAGCGTCTTTAACGGACGTGATAGTGCAATATCTGACCTATTGATAACATTGTCTGGTTTTATTTAAACAGGAACATTCCAAAAAGTGGACTTTGTCTTCCTGGTCGGAGTGGGCGGGGGCGTTCCTCACTATACCGACTACAACAAGCACGTCAGACTGGGGGATGTGGTCGTTTCGCATTCTACGCCACTCAAGAAAAAGTACGTCTACGTTTACTGCGAAAGCGCGAAACTCCACGAAAACGGAAGCTACTTGTTCGAGACTAAGGAGTACTGCCCACAGAATTTAGGATTGCAGGACATCGCTGCTACTCTGAAGTCACAAGTGAGTCAATCATTCGCATGCAACGTCGGTGTATCTTCTATCTTCGAAATCCACCAGCGGTAAACTTTCTTATTTCAATCCGCAGGCAGAGACTGGGACATCTCCACCCTGGCAAACTTATCTCAATGAGGGTATCGACGCCTTGAGCACTCAGTCCGAGCACGCGTTCCGACCACCTGCGCCAGAGTCGGATAAACTCTACATGGCCATTGGGGAGAGAGATGTCATCGAAGTTGCTCATCCCGTTGCTCCTCAGGGGACGACGAACAAGCGGTAAACTTTCTATATGCACAGAATTTTTTGTAATCTACTTAGCATCAACGGCAAATATGTTATAAATATTTTAGATTGGACGGCTGCCCGAGAATACATCTGGCGCCTGTAGCATCTGGTCGTCAGATAGCGCGAGACGATCAGCTGAGACAGAAGTTTGCTTCGAAGTTTGGGGTGCTCGCATTTGACGCGGAGATGGATGCAGTGGTAGAAAGCGTCCTTGGCAACTGTAGGGAAAGTTTTGCTGTTGTTAGGGGTATTTCCGATTACAAAGACGGATCTAGAGCCAAGGAATGGCAGCCGTATGCGTCGCTGGCCGCGGCTAGCGTAGTCAAAGCAGTTATATGTGCCATGGATCCACCGACCAATGTCTAAAAATTGAAAAACAATTTTCATATTTATTTTTCTTTCATTAGACTTTTAGACTTTGCGCATACTAGCAGCATTGAATCTTACTATTCTAGACCAGATAGTAAATTTCCATATTAATATACTGCATAATATAAAAACTACGAGAATTCTATAAACCGGTATTAATTTATAGTTTTATATCATCTAGGTCTTCACGTTTTCTTTTTATCACTATGATTCCATGAGAATAGAAAAAGGTATCAAACTTGAACGCACAAAACGACGTGCCACTTTCTAATGTAATGAGAAAAAACAGGAACAATAACCGAAATGCATTTATCGACTTTTAGTCACTATTGTATGAAATACAATATTGTTAAAGGTTTTTTTACGATCCTATACTAGATAAAAATATACTAGATAATACTTCAACAATTCAAGATTGATTAATCGATTGTTGCATTCGGCTGTCTTCGGATAGCCTATTCGGTAGATAATTCACTTTTAATTAGATATATTCAAGAGTCAGAGATTTAGGAAAAGAGAAATAATACTACAAGGTACCGATTGACGAATAGTAAACAAATATAAGGGTTGATATTCATCAGCCCGCAGCCAAGTCATTGTTAAAGTAGTTGATAAAGTAAATGTTTATTAGAATGTTTTAACTCATTATAAAAAAAATATATATATATATGTAGTGTAGTATATACTTAGCGGCACATGTCGCGACTCGAACGCATCCATTTAATCGGTCAATGCGAAAGTTGAAACTCTATTACAGAGAAAACGCGTCAACGTGTTCATAATAGGTACATTAAAATATATAATCTAATAATTTATTCCAGGGGTTTGTGCAGAAAACTATTCGTTACTTCTGAAGTATCGAATTCGCTACGAAGTTTCTAACGTACTATAATACCCTTATTAAATTATTAAAGAACCAAGAACCAATAGGAATAAAAATGATAGAGGTATAAATTACAGTTATAGTTGTGATACGTATATACGACGTGTTCTAACTGATACAGAAAAAAATTCTATATAGATATTGAATAACCTGGCAGTATAAAGTTTCGTTCCAAGACTGAAAGTCTGAAGTCACCTTGATCATAGGATCAAATAGAATACGGTATTACAGTTTTTATTCATCTACTTTTCCGTATCACACACTTTGCGTAGACTTTCTAAGTTCGGTTTTACGTACCTACGGAACAAAAACACTACGATGATAATTGTACTAACTTTTCCCATTATAGGATCAGAAGAATTGTGGATAGATATTTTTTATTTATTTTTCTATTTACGTGTGTTATATATAATGTCTGAAAATTATTCCTATATTTATTATAGTATCTAAATTATTATAATAATGTTGACGATGATTTTAGAAGGAAGATTTGTTTTTCAAGCAGATGGGCTGTTAATGATCACTCGTTGACCCTGGCGCACTGCTAAAAAAATAATAACGATGGAGTTACGATAATTCACCATGCCGTTGAAATATCGAGTATCAGAATCCTATTCAGAGCCTAGTACCGATGAAATACGTAATTGAATTACCTAAATTACAAAAATTGCATTTAACTCGAAGCCCTGATATATCTTGTGCTTATAACTGTCTTATTTTAAGCCAAAAATGCTAGTCTTTTTAATTTGTAGTCGATTATTTGTTTATCGCGTTATTATGGCTGTATTATTACGAATTGTTGCCATTGATACCGAAGCTTCGAAATCTATAATTTTTAGCTACGCGAAGAGTATGTTAGTTACTAGCGAAGCTTTTTTTCTTTATAAATTGTTTGAGGATCATTTGCTACATCGATTATTGCTTCGTATATTTATAAGAGAATCCTTCCTTCTTTTCGTAAAGAAATTGCTACAAGTTGGATAAGTGCAACTACTGTAACTAAACAACGAAAGGTCAAATAGTATTATTTGTTTTACAGAAAATGATGATGCTCTCGTCCTAATAACGAATTATTATCTGTATTTGTGCTATTAACATAGGATTAATTCCTATATTCAAGCACATTCGATTATCGACCTTAATTCCTATCCGTCAATTAGCTTTACTTTATAGTAAATAGTGACTACAATATTTCAATATATTCTAAAATAATATATTTATATTTCTAGCGCAGACTTTATTATTATTTACTTATAATATTCTACCTATCGTACAACGATGCATTATATTATGTTCATCATTAACTATATGATTTATTTATCTACTACTTCTGTAATTTAGTATCCATCAATTATCGTATGTATCGTTGATTATGAGACATGGTTGAAATATATCGTTCATTTCAATATCTCGATTTTTACTTGAGAACATTCCCTCTTTTTTAATGGAATAACGAAATTTGGTGAAAATTGTAAACATAGATCCTTTTCTTAGAATTATTTTAATCCGAGTTTCGTTCATTACAATAAATAAATGAATTCAAAAGCTTAATCTTATATTTTTATTCGTAGAATTTCTTAACAATTCAAAACTAAATCGAATTCCAATTTAAAAATGGTTGAATTATAATTGTCCAAACTATATTGAATAATTAATTCAATTGATGTATGCGAAGGATTTCCAATTTCTTATTCGTTTTCGTTATTGTTTGTAGTTTTTTTTTTTTTTTTCAAAAAAGTTAATCAATCAGGAGCTCAAGAATCATTACAATCATTTCGTATTCCGTGTAAACCAGCAAAGCGAAACCGAGTTGAATTGCGTGACCAAATATGGTCATCCGAAACCTCCGTAGTCGGTTTATGAATTAACATAAAATTGCCAAGAAAATAGTTTCCGATACGTTGGTGTTAGAGCCGTATAGATATCAGAAATAAATTTCATCATTCGATTCTCTTAGACCTGTAAAAAAGATGAAAAATCAATTTTCTCAAAATCATTCTAGAAAGTACGAAAGATTTTCCGTGCCCACGCGGTTGGGGACCGCCATCCGACATCGTTCTCTCGTAGAGAAATATCTTGAACCAATGAGAACGCCGCGGTTCTCTCTGTCGTCCAATGAAAAACAAGAACGGCCTTGTCCGCATCGAGAGACAGACGAACGGCGTGACTATTATGATTATTTGATGGAGTCACACACGCGATTTTGACCGACCTCACCCACGTTCGGCAGCTCTTTTTCAATCGAAATAAACCAGCAACCAGTTCGTTCGTGTGTTAAATCGAGAAAATGTCGACCGTCGCAAGTCCCCTGGCCGTTGGCGGCACCAGACAATCTGGTGCTCCGGTTAGATCTCAGAATGGTAATCACGCTAACCTTATTTGAAATTAACAAAAGATACATGCATAATATTATCATACTCCATTTAAAGTATCCTTCGAGATACTATTCCGATTCTCGGTCCCCCAACACCGAAATCACCTCGAATTCATTATTCTCAATGACATGATCGTGAACAACGTCGATTGACAGACATCGAATGTCGTTCACCCCTCAATTTTCCTTTATTTTTACTCAAATATCCACGTTTACCGGGTCATTCTACTCTACATGGACAAGAATTGTAGATTCGAATACTTTGAGAAATTCTGAGCATGAAAGTCTTTGGCTAAATGTCTCAGGCACCCTCAGTTTGGGAGTCAAAAATTATTTGAGCAAACCAGATTCCCCGGCACATCGTCAGATACCAAGAGCCAGCAGTTCTGTTCATTTTGAAACCAGATTTTTTTTCAATATTCTACTCCCAATGGACATGTGGTACCCATGCAGCATTTTCCGCTATTCTAGCCCCACACTCAATACTCGTGAACTATGGAGAGTTGGGCCCGGACTGTGGAACAAATATCCCATTGACCTGGGGGCAGGTGATAGAAAGCGCACCACCACATGTCCTTCGGAAGCAGGATATAAAAAACATTCAATTTCAAAATTAATAAGAACCGATTGCTTTTGGTATCTGATAATGTGCCGGGGGATTCATTGCGCACAAGAAACCCGGCACTATTCAAAGCTCGCATCAGTTCTCTCACTGGTTCGCTTAAATAATTTTCTACCTGAAAACTCAGGGTGCCATGAAATTCGCTAGAGACTTTCACTCACATAATCTTGCAAAGAATCTGTTATCAGTACGCCGTTAACCAAGTGATTCAATGTTTGCAGTTATGGCCGCGTGCGCCATCGCAAACATCGTCAAGAGTTCACTGGGACCCGTAGGCCTAGACAAAATGCTCGTCGATGATATTGGCGTGAGTATCTCATCTCGTTATTATTGCAATCGTGTTTATGAAATTGTTGTACAAAAACAGAGGAAAAACTGTAAAATAGATGCGGAGAAGATACTCCGTTCGACTGTGTCATGATATTGAATAATTTTGTTTTCCTCTTTCCATCGCCTGAACAGAAATAAATCAGCGATTCTTTATCCTTCTCTTTCGCAGGATGTAACTGTAACAAACGACGGCGCGACCATTCTCCGTCTCCTCGAAGTCGAACACCCAGCTGCGCGTGTTTTGGTCGAACTTGCCCAGCTTCAAGATGACGAAGTTGGAGATGGAACAACGTCTGTGGTAAGCATCGAGCCCATTGGCTTATTGATAATTCCTTCCGATTAGCAATTGTTCTAAAAATTGATTCCCCTCGTTTCGTTTATCAGGTAATCATCGCTGCCGAGCTATTGAAGAACGCCGATGAATTAGTGAAGCAGAAAATTCATCCGACTTCGGTTATCAGCGGATACCGACTTGCCTGCAAGTGAGTCGTGCTCCCATAGATTTGAAAGAGAAAGGAAATACAGTCATTCGCATTGTTAAAGAATTTGATCAATCGCCTCGTCTTTGTCGATCTAAAGTTATTTATTGTTTCAGAGAGGCGTGCAAGTACATCCAAGAGCATCTGACCATCGGCGTCGAAGAACTGGGCAGAGAATGCTTGGTCAACGTAGCCAAGACCTCCATGTCCAGCAAGATCATCGGAGCGTATCCTTTCCTACCCAATACAATATTGATAAATTCCTCTAGTGTTACAAATTTTCTTAACTATAATTGAACAGTGACTCCAACTTCTTTGCCAACATGGTTGTCGACGCGGCTCAGGCTGTTAAGATAAACGACGGTAAAGGAGGTCACTTGTACCCTGTGAAAGCCGTTAACATACTCAAGGCTCACGGAAAGAGCGCGAGGGAGTCGACCCTGGTCGTTGGATACGCTTTGAACTGCACAGTAGCGTCTCAAGCCATGCCCAAGAAGATAGTAAACGCAAAAATCGCCTGCCTCGACTTCTCCCTGCAGAAAGCAAAGATGAAGCTTGGAGTAGAGGTCCTGATCACCGACCCAGAAAAACTGGAAGGAGTTCGTCAACGCGAATCCGACATCACCAAGGAACGTATTCAGAAGATCCTCGCCGCTGGTACCAACGTCATTCTCGTTACCGGCGGTATCGACGATCTTTGCCTCAAGGTAATACTTCAGACTTTTTGACGGTGTATAAAATATCGTCGAGTAGCTCACACTTGATCGATCTTCTTTTGCAGTATTTCGTCGAAGCTGGTGCCCTGGCAGTCCGCAGGTGTAAAAAATCCGACTTGAAGCGTATCGCCAAGGCGACCGGCGCCCACTTCCTGACCTCTCTCACCAACATGGAAGGAGACGAGAGTTTTGACGCAAACTTTTTGGGAGAGGCTGCGGAAGTAGTTCAAGAAAATATCTGCGACGACGAGCTTATCCTCATCAAAGGGTACGCGTTCATCAATTTTTATTCTCATATTTCGGGAAGACTTAAATTATCTAATTTTGTCCGAATTTTATCCAACAGACCAAAGGCTCGCACAGCAGCGTCCATAATTCTTCGCGGACCAAACGACTTCTACTGCGATGAAATGGAGCGATCCGTACACGACGCTTTGTGCGTAGTGAAGAGAGTACTGGAAAGTAAATCAGTTGTGGCTGGCGGAGGCTGCGTCGAAGCTGCCCTTTCAATTTATCTTGAAAACTTTGCCACCTCTTTGGTAATTTTCGGTTTTCATCGCGTTGAAATGTTGTTTAGTTGCGTAAAATGAAAAATAATGTTATCTCTTACAGAGCTCCAGGGAGCAGCTGGCTATCGCAGAATTCTCACGATCTCTTCTCGTTATACCAAAAATATTGTCAGTTAACGCAGCGCAGGACGCCACGGACCTCGTTGCCAAGCTGAGGGCGTATCACAATTCTAGCCAGACCAAGGCCGATCACGCTCACCTGAAATGGTAAAAACTGGATAAGATCGAAAACCAAGGAGCCTGGGAAGTTTTGATTTGATATATTAACGAGTTGATTATTTTCCCGCAGGGTTGGTCTCGACCTGATCGAAGGTACGGTGAAGGATAACAAGAAGGCCGGTGTATTGGAGCCGGCAATTTCGAAGATAAAGTCTCTGAAGTTCGCGACTGAAGCGGCGATCACAATTCTGAGAATCGATGACATGATCAAGCTGGACCCTGAGAGAAGCAACGATAGATCTTATCAAGACGCTATGGCCGCCGGTGATCTAGACGGATAGATATGATTTGTATTTATTATTATGCTTTCTTGTTTCCCCGTTTCATTTTACTCGCAATATTGATTGAGTATGCGAGTAGGGTGTCTTAACTTCACGTTGAAACGCTTAATTTAACAAACGTAATTATCACACGTATTTACAGTAACGATGTACTGTACTTAGATGCACGTACACACGTCACATTCATTTTGTAAGTTAAATCAAATACATACGAACAATTTGCTAATCATAAAGTTAAGAAATAAAGCTTTTTAAAAACAAAAACTAGAACCTTGTTGTCGAATTCTTTGTGAGAATGAAATTTGGGAATGATCGATAGTGTTGTTACTACGGATGTGATAAATCAGGGTGTCTAGCTGTCAGGGAAATCTGGAAAACCGGGAATTGTCAGGGAATTTGAAAGCGTCTGGAAAAACCGGGAAATGTCAGGGATTTCGCACACGTATCTGGAATTTTTCCTTTCCATTTTGACAGCTGTAAGATTTTGAAAATATCTGATAGATGTGACCATTATTTGGAGAAATAACCCCCAACCTAAATCTCTTTATAGTTGAAAAAGAAAAATTTCTCATACCAAAATGTGGCCAAATTGAATTGAGATAAGAAATTGAGTATTTTAACTTGAAATGACAACATTTAACTTTGATCATCATAAATTTGCAATCAAAAGTGCGCTCATTAGGAAAATAAAGTTGAAATGAGTAGTGCAAAAGTCACGATTTTTCGTCTGGAAAACCGGGAAATGTCAGGGAATTTGATATTTAATTGACGCTAGACACCCTGTAAATCTACAATTTCCAGAATCCCTTTAATCAATACAATTTTTTTTTTTCATATAATAATATATTACATTTAATGATCTTATTCTATATGTATTAGAAGAGTACGAATTATATTATCGGATAATAACAAATAATAATCAAATACATTTCATCTTCCACGGTGATCAAGTTTATCGTTCACGTATGAACGATGAATTTATACAATAGTGAATTCTTGATTAAAATTTACTGAAAAGAAAAACTCGCCAATCAGGAAGTCACACTCTTATCAATTTTGAAATGTATTCGTCGAGAATTAATTTATTAATCAATGCTGTATCAATCGATTATTAAATTAATTGATTCTATAACCAGAGAAAACGAAAAGAAGAAATTCTCGTGTGAATGTGGTTCATTTCCTGTGACATAATTTCTATTTTCTTCGGTTTTTCCTTTCTCGGATTAATCAAAATTCCACCATTGTTTGCAATTTTCAGCTTAAAGCCTAAAATTATATACTTTAAATTACAAGCAATTGAAGATGTGATAAAAATTATTATTCAAGTCTTGGTAATACCTATGTAGTCAGATGAGAAGAAAGAAAACAGAACTGGAATTATCGGAACAAAATTGAAGGATGAGATCTAGCTTCAAAAATGTTCAACGAAGAAAGTTGTAACATATATGTATACATATATTTTTTTTATGTTTCCGAATGCTCATTCTTTCATTATTTTGTATTTATGTACAAAGTGAATACCGAAAAGTACTTACTAGTTCTTTTGTATCTTGTATATGTTTTTTTTTTGTTTTTTATTATCCATTTACATGGGAGTAGCAAAATGTCAGTCCTCTGTGAAGGAATATGATCTCGAAGTGGTATAATAAAAGAAAAGAAAACGATCCTGGAACTTTGTGGTATTTACACTGAGTATACGAAAAGTTTGATTACATTTGCTATGTTTGCTTGATGTTCAATGACAATTTTTCTAATTTTTTTTTAGTTTTTTTTTTAGTCGAAGACTTGATCGTAGTAAAAATAATGTTAGAGATTAAATTGTGTTTGGAAAAAAAAAATGTAAGAATTAAATCTAACGATGAGTGATATGCATCGAGAATTTTTGTCAAATAATTTTTGCTTGCTAAAAGAGAAAAAACAAAAGTATATAAAAAATTATCAATGCACAATCTTTCGAAGAATAATATAATAATTAGAAAGATAAATTCAAGATGCTTTGAAAAAAAGAAAAGAAAAAAAAAGATAGTGAAATTAATGTAGAAATCTTACCTCGCCTAATTCAAACTCATGTCAACAAATAAAAGAATATTATTATTGCAAATAAATATTCCAAGACCGATTATTTACATTGACAAGATTAACGAAAGAAAAAAAAAATTATGCAGATAATAAAATGTATCTTCGGTTTTCAAAATCAACTCTACCCGACTTTAATTCGCAAAGCGAATAACTATGTGAACGTTCGTATTACGGTCAAAGTTGATACAAGAAAACAATGAAATTATGAGGCTTCATGTTCCCACGATGAATGATCATTCTATAACCCATAAAGTATACTTATAGCGCTGGATTTTCAAATTTGGGCCCTTTGGTAACCAGAATATCAGCGTACGACCTTTCCTGGCTCAGTTCCAGAACTTGGAATTTTTTAAGAACTAATAACGTGTAGAATTTTTGTGCAGCCTGTAACAAAGAAAAAATCAACAAATTTAATAATCAGTTCCCCACATTATTATTAAGAATAAAATAATCAATGACTCGGTTCTCACCTGTTTGCGATTGTTTTTATACGCCATTTCGGAAAGAGTCAGATTATCTTTGGTGTCTAGTTTGCTCTTAATTACTTGGTACATGTGTCCCGCTCTCTTGTTCAACACTCGTTCTTCGAACTGCTCGTAGGTCTCGTCGACTTGCTGTTCCTCCAGCTGTAGGGGGATAAAAAAAAATACATTACATTATAAAACAGAAACAACGAGAAGCTAGATGCTTTAAGAAGCCGAACAAAACGTACAGGGCCAACGGAGGGAGGGAATTCATAATCTTCGTGATTCCAAGGAGTAGCAGGTCCTCTTTCCGATATCGCGCCAGGCGTGTGAGCGAGTGGCTGGTGATCGTCGTATCCCAAAAATGGAACTTGTGCCTGACCCTGAGAAAAAAAAGTTCAAATTTAGTTACCGGAACTCTCATCAATATTGTGTATCGTAGCTATAATATCATAATCGAACCTGATCGTATCCCATATTCTCCATCTGAGGAAGTTCCGAGGGTTGTAGACTCTGGTCTTCGGATTGTACAGACGGAGCTTGTTGGTCCGTTACGCCCAGTAGCGAGGAAACATCTGCCGGTTGAATCTGAGGCATCTCAACACCGAGGGACGGTGTTTCGGGTGGAAGAGTCATTGCGGCGATAGAATCGACCGATGGAAGTATGGCACTGATATCCCCGGCGGTTGCTTCTGGAGGTAGAGATACTTCCGGCGGTATCGGCGACCTCGGAGGAGGAAGAGGCGTCGACGGTACTATGCTCGGCACTTCCATCATTTCGTTACTAACGGACGTCAGCAACGAGTCTTGTTCCATTTGTTGCGGCGTGGGCTGCTGCTTTGGCTGAAGAAAATTAATTCAAAACTCAAAAACAGAGTAAAATCAACGTTACTAAAATAAAAATAAAAATTACCGACCATCTTTGCACTGACCTCTTCGTCCGGCTGGGCCTTGCGCTTTCTGCCCATTCGTTTACCGAGGAGACTCTGTTCAAACGTGGCCACTTCGTCGGCGGCATCTCTGACTTGCTCCAGCTGCAATCCATCCTCGTCCACTCCGAGTCTACCAAAGTCGTCGTGGTCGTACGATTTGCTGGTCAAATGACGCTGATAATTCTGTAATTTTGATAAACGATGTGAGATAGCGTAATTCAAGCTTCGTCGACGAATTATAGAAGCAAAGACGACAGGAATCCTCCCCGCACCTTGAACAAGACACGAGCTGGAATAGGCCTGCCTGGTAGAGCAAATAGTTTCTCAACACCGCCAGTTTCTTTCCAGTGCATAAGGCGTTTAGTGGGAGGGGCGAGGTCGAGGGTGGTGATGATATCGCTGGTGTCTGATAATTGAGCCTTCATTTCCTCTCCGGATATATTCTTGACCTCGTCGACGATCAATTTACGCTTGCGTTTGGCCTTGGTGAACCCTGAGGTGAAAAATGGTCGAATTAGTAAACTCTCGTTCACCTATCGCAGCTTCTCCGATCTACCTTTCAGGGCAGACGCGTCAACAGGCGCCAGGGCGAAACTCTCCTCCTCGTCGTGAAGCAGAGTGGTTTGTTCCTGCTGGGGTTGTGTTTCTTCGATGGCGTCCACTGGATTCTCTTCGAGGATCGGAGGGGCTGGGGTGAAGCGGCGACTGGCTACGCTGACTCTGCCTTCTGCATCTTCTCCCAACGCGGCAGGCGTAGCTGGTCTAGAGCCGTCACTGCTGCTACAGGCAAGGAAAACAGCGATATAATCAGTAATCGTATTTTTCTGGAGTATTCAGATCCGAAACTGAGAAACACGGACCTCATGCCTCCCATGGGCGACGGAGGTCCGCCAAAATGATCCCCCATGTCTTCGTCGGAATCGTCGTGAATCGAAGGAGCTGCTCCTGTGAGAGCTGCGGCATCCTGTTGGTCGCCCAAAGTGCTGACCTCGGGCACCGCGACTTCTCCCATTGGCGCTTCGTCAAAGAGACCACCTTCGAATAGTCCGCCAGCTGCGAAGCGTTTTATTAGTTACTCAGAGGTTTTGTACATGATCAAATTCGGGCGGGCTCGAAATTATCAATGACTATGCGCCTAACGGTCATAATTCCGAACTAAGAAGTACCAAATACAGTTTTCCACAGTTTCAATTTCAGAATTATGCCTTCCGGTACTTTCAAATTCGGAATTATGGCCTTTCGGCGCAGTCGTTTGGAATTTCGAGCCCCCCATGAAATCGTACGAAATGACCCACAGATAATATCTTGACCCAGATGACCACCGAAGCCATCGTCTCTGATTGGAGTATCTATATCCATGGCTTGTGCTGCGGCTGAAGTACCAGCCACAGGTTCTTTGTCTTTCGACTCTAGGGCTGCTTCCATCCCTGGTCCATCGCTAAACAGCATGTGACTCTGAAAATGATGAAATTGAGAGCTTTGTTAGGTCATTGTAAATTGGAGGCTTGATTGTACAGTGCGTTGAAAACCAACTTTGAGAACAAGTTAGGATGACAGAAAACAGAATACATATAGAATTTACGAGTCTATTGAGCGGATTTTAGTCTCTATTCGTGAATTTCACAGTCTTTTACCGGTTTTTCGAATTTTCCAGGCGCGCATCAAGTCTATAGTACTACAAATCTTGAAAAATTCCCCTTCTTGGTTTACCTGATCAAGCGAAGGTTCCATCGTGGCGGCATGTCTCATTAGTTCGGGTGGTTCTGCGTCGAAGCTCATATCTCCAAAGCCTTGGTCGTGTGTGACGAGAGAGAGAGTGCCGTAGTCTTCTCTCATTGTAATTTCCTCCGCACGAGATTGATTGAGACTGAACTGTGCCTCGATATCAACGTCCCTGTAGGAAAAATCAATATTCATCGACTCAAACGACTATATAAATTCAAAAAGACTCAAAGATCATCCGACTGCTTACTTGAGCTCCGGCATTGCTGTATCAAAGTCATGGAAGACTTCCGGCAATGTGATCGCGTTGACCGCAGCCTCCCTGTGCTCTTCGGGCAGATCGACCATCCCTGGTCTAAAGGCCATTTTGATCTTGACAAAAGCCTCGTTACAGTCGGCCAAAAGGTACTTTGCCTTCCTCGAGTAGATTCGTACGACTCCGAGCAACAGATGTCCCGACGTTCTGAGAGCCATTTTGACCTGGAGGAGAGGAAGATATACGATAAGGTATTAATTTTCAAAATAAATACACGAAAGGAGCGTAAATTTACCTTCGGCTGCAGAATTCCGTCGACGGACTTTTCGATGTTTGTCTCAAAGACATGAGCTTTTGTCAGTTTCTTGTCCCAATGAGCGGCCAGCCAGATACGAGCCAACGGCCCCTTCTTGGCGAGCACAAAATGTGCGTAAAACATGATACACGGCGTTCAGTGTGTAACCTGAAAATAAAGTTAGGTTAGTTTTTCAAACGTCGAAAGTTTTGTGAGGCCTTCGGGGCCAGAAGTGGGTTCGATTCTTCCGACTGGGCGATGGGTGAAGCGCTGTTGAATAGACACCGAAGAGTCCACGGGAAAAGCGAACCAGAAGGTTTGTTTACCAGGTTAAGAATTCCGCGTTACGTTCGGAGAGGTTCAAGAATACTCGAAATTTGGATCAAACGAGAATCGTATCGGAGAAATCGGCGATGTTCGTACGGATGATTGAAACCCGGAAGCCAATCATTACCGTAAACACAAATATAACAGTGATATCAAAGTTTGAGAGCAAACTGTCAACAAGAGCTGCTCAAGATGGCGTCCCAATTTTGGCGGTCCGTCGTTTATCGCGGATAAAAGGAGCCTTCGGTCGATGCGAGGTCGCGCTTACCCTCGGTGAATTAATCCGTCCAGATCACAGCACGGTCCGCAATACCATCGTTTTATTTTCAATCACTTTTAAAATACGGGTTTTCGGTATCTACGGACCGATGTTGACACATGCAAACGCAACCCTTGACCGCGTCCCACTCTACTGTCCGGATGTTCCGTTGCTTCGTTCAAGCACCACGTTTTCAAACTCATCGAAATTTACGACGACAAAAAAGTTTGAGATCGGGCGATAATAATTTCCGATAAATATTGATCGTCCTCAAGACGATTATAATCGTAATCTGGATACTCTGAACAGTTTTCATTCAATAAATAATTAAATAAATAATATGAAATCAAAATTTCTCATCCGCAGAGATTCTGGAGTCCCTAGAAGACAGAGACAGCCAATCGAAACCATCTAGGCCGCCATCTTGTCCCGAAGTTGAACCGCGCGAAGCTTGAATAACAAACGAGAATGGAATACGTTGAAGATAGTTAGAGAATGAGAACGCGATGATTTTCAACTTGATTTTTGATATATCGCGTGTCTAATGGCATAAGGAGGTAAGCGCCATTATACGACTTTTTGCTGTTCGTAACCGCAAAAGCTCATATTTTTTATTTCATTTTTTTGTATTTGGGATAAAAACCCGAAGATTCGTTAATAAACGTTGAAATTTAATATTGGGTCAATTAAAAGCAGAAGGTCGTAACCACCATTTTTTTCTTTAATTGGCCCTTCTGCTTTTACCTTGGTTTTTTTTTCTATGAATTTTCGAAACGTTGTCGATTTCGATTTTTCTTTGCGTTTCACGAGTTTTTATAACTACTTGGAAAAATCAAGAAGCAAAAAAAATGCCGCTTTACGCTACGACCTTCTGCTTTTAACTACCAATATTTGTTATTGAATTTTTTTTAAATGGTCGTTCTTTCAATTTATCTTTGCGTTTTACGAGTTTTTACAGCTACTTGAAAAATCATGAGAAATAAAAAAAAAATGTCGCTCACGACCTTCTGTTTTTAAGTACCAATATTTTTTATCGAATTTTTTTAAATGCTCGTTCTTTCAATTTATCTTTGCGTCTTACGAGTTTTTACAGCTATTTGAAAAAATCATGAAAAATAAAGAAAAAAAGTAATACGACGTTTTGCCTTTACGTTGTTTTTTAATTTTTCTTGAAAATTGCAATGCAAGAACGACGTAGGTATCCGCCAAACTTACGACCTGTTGCACTTACATTTTTCGATCTCGTAATTTCAATTGATCTATACGTTTTGGCCGTTTTCAGAGCGAATGGCATGAAAAAAAAAAATTATACGACCTCTTGCCACCAAAATCGCGTTTTTGGCGCTTACGACCTTATGCCATTAGACACGCGATATGAAGCCCTGCAAAAAATGTCCACAAGAAACCGGAAAGCGGCGTATACATTTGTTATACATTTCGGATACATTCCGGAAATAGATTTTTCGGATTGAATACGTTTTTGTCGGGATCGTATCCGGCCAAAAAATGGCTATGCGGATTGAATATGGTTCTTTCGGAGTTTGTACTCGGACACCGAAATCCGTGAAATCGGCAATTCGTCCGTTTCATCCGCACTCTTTCCGGATGAAGAAAGGTGATCGAAATATATACTAATGTATTCGGTTTGGTTTCAGCAGCGGCAATCGTGGGTTTCGCCACGAATCAGATTGTGTCCGGAACCAAATTAAATCCGTTCTTTATACGGGTGTATCCGCAAGGATACCGGGAGGGCGATGTGCCGAAGGTGAGCTTACGTGGTTTTGAATACGGTTTCATCCGGTTTTCATCGGCAATCGATTCAATCCCCCCGTGATCCGGTTGTATCCGCAATTATTCCGGCAATACTTACGGAGAACAAGCGATTTCCAATTCGGCTGTATCCGGTTTCGATTCCAGAATCGATTTCATCCGGCTTCCGCTCGGTTGTATCCGCAATTTTGCCGGAACAAAAACTTGCGTTCAAATTTCGTAAATAGTTGCGGATAGAATCGGACATCGGGCGGATTGCATCGATAAGAGAATCGAAACCAGATAAGGCCGGATTGAGAATTGGTCGTACCGCGTATACATTTCCGGCATAGTTGCGCATAAAATTGGATAGCGGGCGGATTCCATCGACTATAGAATCGAAACCGGATACGGCCGGATTGATAATTCCTTGAACGGCGTAAACGTTGGCGGGACAGTTGCGGATGCAAACGGATAGACTCGATTCTTGACCAACGGCAAGTGTTCGTTTCAGCAAAGTTGCGGATACAACTGGACAGCGGGCGCATTACTAAGATTATTGGACCGAAACCGGATACGGCCGGATTGATAATTCCTTGAACCGCGAATACATCGGCGGGATAGTTGCGGATACAAACGGATAGACTCGATTTTTTACCAACAGCAAGCGGTCGTGCCGGCAATGTTGTGGATACAACCGAAAAGCGGGCACATTACTGAATAGATTATAGAATCAAAATCGGACACGGACGCATTGAATCGATTATCCAATTCGGCCTCATCCACTTGCTATTCGATAATTAATTGTACTCGCCCGTGATCCGGTTATATCCGCAACTATTTCGGATAGAATTCAGATCGAAGTACAAGAGTTTCAGTTTTTTCAGGAAAGTAATTCCGGGTGAAATCCAGGCAAACCCGGATAAGACCCTCATAGTATTTCTTGGCTGAATGGAGTGCGAATAGAGACCGTTAGAAACCCAGTCAGGTCTATCCGGATTTAATCCGTTTACGCAATTCAGATTTTCGCCGCTCGGGGGCATCATTTTCTCGGGAGTGAAGTACCACGGCTGCGAAATAAGACCTCGCGGTGCTCGAGCCTAAGTATACTTACCTGCCACCGAAGGTTACTGTGCGAATAACACGGTTTCTGGAGGTCGAGGCTTTTTTATTGCTCTATTGGTCGAGCTGAACCCAACGACCCCCCCCCCCCCCCTTACCCACTCTCGGATAACACCGAGTATGTGTACGTATACAATCAGCTTCTCATTACCGGATACACTTGCGGATAAGACCGTATAGCACTTAAATCCTGAAATCCGTGCATCGTCCGTATCAAAGTGGATAGGATCTGGATAGAGCATCAGCCATGCACGCATGCGGGACCATATTCGAATCAATCTCGGATTGAGCCGCATACAATACGGGTACGCCATTTTTCACGGCTCTTTCGGATAGAAGGGGATGAACCCCGATTCGCGTGACCGCGCATTATTCGGATAATGCCGGATTCAGTTTCTTCAATTTTTTTGTTGGCAAATTCTAATAAAATTCCGAATTGGGCCGCAAACAGTTCGGGTTGGCCATTTTCCACCGCTTTTTCGGATAGAAACGGATGATCTCCGATTCGCGTGACCGGGTATTATTCGGATAAGGCCGGATACAGTTTGCTGAAAAATTTTTGAGCAAATTCGAATAGAATTCCGAATTGGGCCGCAAACAGTACGGGTTGGCCATTTTTCACCGCTTTTTCGGATAGAAACGGATCAGAAATTCCTATCGGACATTTTTTGCAGGGAGTATTTTGAAGGATATTTGCACAGATATATTGAAAATCTTACGAGAAAAACAGATTGTTATTTATAACGTCACGCGTGTTCTCATTCTGGCTCTTATATCTACTTTTTGTAACAACTGCGATATTGTCATCATTATTGTTATTATCATGAACATTATTGTTGGTATTATTTATTCATTCACCAATTGAAATTCCATCAATTTCCTACAGAGGCAGCCTAACGCCTAAAACTAACTCGTCCTGTTATTACATTGCGAGAGCAGCATTATCTTCCAATTCACAATCAGTGTATCAAGTGGTATATTTACTGTTGCAAAAAATGTTAATCAAATCGTTTGATCAACACTTTTCAGTAGAGGGAAGTTTCCTCAGATTTAACCTTGACAAATATCCATGATAAATGGGTGCATTATGAATAAATACAATTTAAAAAAAAACCATAAGAATAATAGAATCAACGTCAGGTGACTGTAAACAGCAATTGAAAATGATCAATTGTCAAACGCCACGTGACGTCACACAGTACTCCGGCCGCCATGTTATTCTGTTGACCATTGTTGGCCGCAGCGCTGCCAGACGGTAGAACTGTGCATATAAGGTACTGTGTGACGTCACACGCGACCGGGAAATTCAAAAGCTGTATTAAAAAAACTTGATTCTCGTGAAAACCAAGTATAAGCCATTAGGTGCTATATATTCTTCATCAATCCTAATCATAAAATTATCGGATAGGAGAATACAAAGAATTAATGAAAGTTTCCTATTCAAATATCTTCGTCTTCTTTCTTTTTGAATTATGTACCAAATTCAAATATCTTGGGCTCCCGCCATTTTCGAACCATGAAGAACGAATCAAAAGAGACTCTAGGATATTATAGTTCTGAACTCAACTGTGTTGCGCGCACTGATATATCGCGGCTTCAATGAACCAAAACAAAAAAACATCGCAATAGCCAGTCTGCGTTAAATCCTCGGCGAATTAACCGGCCGCAAAAAATATTCAGCCTTTTAGGTTATAAATCTTGGTTCGATTATAAAACAGGATTTTTCACTAACGATGTTGACCACGAGGGTCCTGCTACGGCGACCCGTGTCGTATTTAAAATGCAGCTACGCGTCGAGCCGGCGTTTCGCCCAAACTGCCGAGGAGTCCGACGACCTAACGATCAACCTAGACGTCAAATTGGCTCCGTTGCCCAAGAAGAAACCCCAGCGGCAACCCTTCGTCAAAAATCTATTCCTCGGTAAATTCGATAACGACATCCTCGCCTATCCCGAAGTACACACCCACGAAAGACAGAAACAGTTCAACGAATGGCTAGCGCCCATCGAAGACTGTGTCGAACGAAACTTTGGCCTCGACATGGACGAAAACGTCCTGCCCTTCGAGGCCGTCGAACAACTCAGAGAGCTCGGAGTCTTCCGGGCTTCGCTAAGCGAGGAGAACAACGGCATCGGCCTCAGCGCGACGGAGTACGCCAGAATGGTTGAAGTCCTTGGGAAAAATCCTGCGCTAGCTTCCTACGTCGCCAGTCGCACGGACGCGGTTGAAATGCTGTTAAAATACGGCAGCGTAGAGCAAAAGAGGAAATACCTGCCTATGTTCGTGAGCGGGGAGCTGATTCCGACCTTTGCGATTGCCGAAGACAACGTAGGCGCGCACAAAACCCCATTGGGCGCTACCGCAGTCCGAACGGACAGCAGAGACCATTGGAAAATAAACGCGGAGAAGATTTTGGTACACAACGGAAATCAGGCAAACTGTTTCATGCTTCTGGCAAACTGCACGGAGACGGACGATCCGCTGCACAAACCGCTTGCCCCGACGCTATTCATAGTCGAACGGAGCCACGGCGGAGTCAGTACTCTGAAGACTGACGAGAAACTCGGGCAACGAGGACTGGAGTCTTGCACTCTGAGCTTCAAAGACAGTTTAGTCCCAATAGACAACGTCGTCGACAAGACGGGAGCTGGTCCGAACGTCATGATCAACCTACTCACCATGGGGAAGCAGAACGTTGGGTCACAGGCGATAGCGATACTGCAAAGGTTCATCGACGAGGTGACCAGACACGCCATTGAGAAGCAGCACTACGACAAACCTCTGATGACCTATGAATTTGCCCAGGAAATAATCGCCAAGATGACCTCGTCGCTCTACGCAATAGAGAGCATGACCTATCTGACCACTGGACTGATCGACGAGTTTGAGGGACAGGACTGTAGCGTCGAGAATGCCATCGTGGAAACCTATTCTGCCAGGGAATGCTGCGCGTTTTTATACCTGGGCCTGCAATTGGTCGAGAAATACGGGTTTCTGAAGGGCAGCCCCTGCGAGAGACTCTACAGGGATGCTATGGCCCTGCAGTTCTTCAACAGTTCCACCACGGACTTGAACACTTACATAGCGATAATGGGGCTTCACCACACGGGCTCGGCGATATCTGACGAGGTGCACAAGAATAGGAACCCTTTCATGTTTCCCCAGTACATCTTGAAGGAGCTTTTCAAGTCGAAAGACGCGCCGGACCTGGGTTTGGTCGAGCATCTGCACCCCTCGCTGCTAAATTCTGCCAAACTTTTGGAAAAATGCGTCTTCCTGCTGGCCGAGTGCTCGGAGCATATGCTGATCACGCATGGATCCAAGGTAGCGGAGGCCCACATGGAACTGAGGAGGCTCGCGGAGATGGTGATGGATATTTACGCCATGACTGCCTCTTTGGGTAGAGCATCGAGGGCCTATTGCACAGGCATCAGACATTGCGACAGCGATATTTACATCGCGCATCACATTTGTTTCAACGGATATCACCGAGTTAACACGAATAGCATAGAAATTCTTGCCGGAGCCGTTCAGAACTGCGACGATACGTACAAAACGATTGCTAGAAGAATTTTCAAACAGAAAGGATATTTCCTTGAACATCCGTTGACGAAAAATATATGGTAAATTTGAATGAAATTAATGAAAAAATCGAGATAAATGGAAAACTTTGGGAACCCGGTCGCCTCGTAGCAGTTGCATTATACATATTGTAAATGAACCATTCAACTTGTATATTTATTTTCCGTTTATTTCACCCGCTGTACAACTTACCCCTGGGTTTATTGACGTAGTTTGATTATTGTTATTTGTTATCATTCAAAGGTACGAAATAAACGTGCTGGGTGAACTAAACAGTTTGAACTCGGTAGAATGAATGAATTTATAGAAATAACTTGAAGATATATTCGGTAGAGGTATTTTTAATAATAATCATGTTGTACCGCATGAAATAAACAGATCAACGGAAAAATATTCGATATTTACCTATATATACATACATTGAAAATAATTATACACATAAAATTTATGTATCCATTCGCAAATATCTCTTCTCTTCTTTCAATCAATCTTACACACATATATATTTAATTTACGTGGAACTTTAGAGCTGGAAGATGAATTATATTTAATTCCGACTAGATCTTATCAACTAATTATTTAATTAGTTTAAAATATTTTTTCATATCTGTTTTTATTTCTCCCTCTTCTCGTTGTCTATGTGTACGTACTTCTAACGAATATCTACTGTATCAAGCAGTTGGCAGCGTTTCAAATAATCGTCGAAATTATAACTAAACACCGCATCAGCTGCACGGTGAGAATCTTTGATCTTGAATTTTTTTCAGTCAATTAAAACAAACTAAATTGTTTTATGTAATATCTCTGATGCTTGGAAGTATTCGTGAAAAAAAAACATCCTAAAAAGCATCGGATGAAGGATAATCTTGCTCCAGGAACATGAACGGCACGTAGGGTAGAGCGACAAGTTACAACCACAGATTCCTCTCGGTCTTTAGTTTAAAAACTACTTTTGCTATGGATTAGCATTACTAGTAGGTATATACCGAGTATTGGACGGTAATTTCTACACAGTTAACTCGAAAAACCCCATCTAACGGATCGAAATGGTTCCAAAATAGTTGGTAGATTTCTGGAAAATCTTAAAACAACTTTTCAGCCTGCACAACGACAGGTTCCTCTCTGTAGCTGTCCGTCGACGACCAACAGCTGCGTAAACAAGCGTATATCAAAACCGTCCCGAATTCTATCTGAAAATCCTGATCCTGCTGAGTATCGAGCTTCAATTTCGGTATTATAGTCGGTAATATTTGAAGCTCGAACGTCAACTCGTCCCCGCAATGCTTGCACCTCCCGACACTGCCTCCCAACGGGCAAGGCAGGAGTGCGGCACCGTTGTCCCTCGAGTACCTGAACAGAAAGCAAAGGATCGATTATCGAGATCCTCTCGTGTCGGCAACGCTTGTAGTACCTAAGAATCTGCCCAGGGTTCATCTGGAGCCTGGACATAAAATCGTGAAACATTTCATCCCCGTGGACGGGAATCCCCTTCTCGTATTTCTCCAGCGTGGTCTCGGTGTCCTTAGCTGGTCCAGAGTTGACCGGCGAATTCGGAATAGATTCGGGATTAGATTGCTGATATTCGAGTATCAGGTCGCGGACGTGTTGCGGTATGTAAGAATTGCACTCTTCCTCCTCCACGGATATGAATATTTCCGTAAAGGTGAGGATCACCTCCTTCGAGTCGACGTGCTGCACGGGAAGCGGCGTCACCTCGTGCAATAGAGTCACCAAATCGCACTGAGGCTTGGTCGGAGTGTCGATGCAAATCACCTCGCTCTCTTCGCCCTCTATCTCTGCGGAAGCGTGCGGGGAGTCCAGCCTCCCCACAGCTCCTCCGCCTCCTCCGACCGTGGGGCTTTCCACTCCTGTTGGACTAGAGAACGTAATTATTCGAATAAACTGGAAGAAATCAGAGCCGATACACGCAACGGGACCTCGAACGAACCTATTGGCGTTGGGATCGTCTACGCGCATATTAGAGAAGTCATTGTTCAGGTCCTGATCGTCGAGGCTCTCGTTCCAAGACGAGAGACTGAATTGCTTTGGATAAAACGGAACGTTGTTTCCATTCTGCTCGGAAGTATTGTCGTTCGAGTCGTTCCCCCAGTCGTCGGCGTCCGCTAACCAGCTGGTGGCGGACTCCGCGCGAACGCTACTACCGGCTGAGGTAGGCGCGCCTGTATCCTCTGCGGACTGAACTCTGATGCAAGTCCAGCTCTCGTTCTGATTCCAGCAGTTTGGATTTACGCACGTGAATATATAGAGAGTGCGATGGTACTTTGAATTCTCTAACGGAGCGTAAATCTGCAGCGCCAAGACCTGCTGCAGTCTACACAGATTGCAGCGCGGCGTTGGCGCCGAGGTCTTGTCGCCGGGGAAATCCTGAGGACCGGGATTAAATGTTAATCGAATTTCTTGGATAATTGAAAATATATTGAGAGTGCTTCTCTCAGCGACGTTGAAATGGAGAAGTATTGTTGTCAACAATGTGATGTAAATCGCTTACCGGCTTCCCCCCGATTTTGTTTGTCGTAAAATTGACGAGAGAACGGTGTTTTTCGGTGACCCGTTCATCCTCGTATCCTAGATAAATTTTAGCGTTCGTATTCCGAGCCATTTGTGATGGATGAATATAATCAGTCTGGAAGACTCGATACTTTTTTTATATTGCAAAACTATTAATTGAACAAATGATCGGAATAGTTTATCTCAGATAATTGTTAAACAGAGACTGTGACAAATGTATCGTCATTTTTCCCTGACATGCGTTCAGAATCTACTCGGCGCGTGCGCCTTTGATTCATCTTTATTGATTTTCAATGAATTAAAAACTTCCTGATGATTACATGTAATTCTAGACTTTCAAGCATACGTGCGTAACGTTTTTCTCAACAACCTCATCAATTAAATCACACGTGTTTAAATCTGCCGATCGCAACGATGCCCCGGATAATCAATTCGTATCTTTTAGGTTATGTAGATCAAATTTTGTAATAAAACACGTTCCCATGAAAATATAATCAATCGAATTATTCGAAAATTGTCGTTATTCAATGCTGAAAAATTATCATTCAGAAGCAACATGTGGCTTCAATTGAATAAAAAAAAAAAAAAGACGATACGACGTGTGTGACATGTCTACCAATTGTTCAACGTCTATCTTGTTTCGGGCATTGCGTCTCTCGTTGACTCCGATTGATCAGGCTTTGGAACACGTGACCATCTGTCAGCTGTCAAAGTATTTTATTTTTCTTGAAAAAACGTCAGATAAGCCAGTGACTATGAGTATTTTGCGGTGAATATAAGATTCGAGTATCGTTTGAGCGTAAACCGTATAAAAAATAGGAAACCGTCGAGGAACGGTTGACGAAAGAACTCCTAATTCCGCCCACGCATCGCGGTGAAATACTATAACCAAAATGGTGATCAACGACGGTCCCGACCCTGAAAGCATGGGCTGTGGTTACAACGTGATAAAAGAGATCGACGAAGTCACTTCGCTCGTTGGGATGCTGAAGAACTCGGACATGACTCCGGCTCTGATTGAACGGAACCAGGATCGATTTACTTTCATACTTTCCCAGTACCAGGATCAACCCCACCTGCTCGATCCGTACCTCGACGACCTCCTCGGATCTATGTTGAGCATCATAAAGGACGAAACTGTCCCTGAGAGTGTTAAGCACAATGTTTTCAAGTACATTTTCATCATCATGTCCGTCAAAACGTACAAGAAAATCGCTTCCTATCTTCCGCACGAGGTAAGTTTGAAGATGAACACTTGAAAAGCAGGGATTTCTGTCCTCGTTCATCTCGAGACGCTCGTTTCTCCGTTTCCAGGTGATGGACCTCGTCCCAGTTCTTCGGATGCTAGAGAAACAAGACCCAACCGACGTCCTTACCTGGGAGACAAGATACGTTCTTCTCGTTTGGTTGTCGATCATATCAAAGATACCTTTTCCTCTGTCTCGTTTGGAAACCTCGGACGACATTGCGCAGGAGGAGACTATCACCAATAGGTATAACGCAGAGTTTCTCTTACTCTTAGACAACGGGATATTAGTTATTCAAATCAGAGTTGGAACAAAAAACCCATAGAATTGGTTTTACAACGCTTCGATAATGGTTCATTGTCTTCGTCACGAACCTGAATGAATCAAATACAGATATTCAAGAGGTGGAAGAGGAATAAATGAAGAAAGAAAATAATGATAGAAATAATTACAAAGCTTTGCATTTATTCCACCACATTGATATAAACTTGCCTCTACGAGACAATTGAAAAAGAAACGCTTTCAGCACATTTCTCTTAGTAACATTGCTGAAAGCTGGTTTGAAAAACACGCTCAACTAGTATTCTAAGTGTATTCCTTGATCGATCGATTAAACACGGATCTGAATCCCAGTTGTTCGTTGTATGTCGGAAAATGATGATCAATTGATTTCATGAATGTACGATTTTTTATTCCATCACATTTTGCAGGATACTGAAGATGTGTAAATTGTACTGCCTCTCAAAGGACGCGTGTTCGGTCGCGGCGGTATTCCTCATCGCCAATTTCCTCAATCGTTCGGACGTAAAGAAATTGTATCTAGAAGAAATCATAAACTGGTCTTGCGAGGTGATTCATTAATAAATTTTAAGTTTATTCACCAAGGAGATCAGCTTTCTGAATATGATCGCTGGTTTTTCGTTTTTTGTACTAATTGTGAGTCTGGCTAAGATAAAAGATGTTTTTTCTACAGAATTTGAAGACCAGTTCGACCACACACAGAGCTTTGGCTATAATCTCTTCGATATTGAAACATTGTGCGAGAGAGGATCTGAAGCCGTACAGTCAAATGCTTTTGGATAAAATTCTGAAGATGCAGCTGAGCGATAATCCCGATGCTCTTGTTAGGAAATTCGGACTCAAAGTGATACAGCGAATTGGTAAATGAGATAACGGACGTTATTGTCATTCAGGTGATGGGGAAAAGTGAACGATTTTAATCTGCATAATTTACTGCTCCAGGCTTTGTTCTACTCAGGGCTAAAGTAGCCGATTGGCGGTACCAGAGGGCGAGCAAACCCATAAGTTTGCTGTCTGAGAACAAGAAAAATCCAGCTAATATGAGCGTCGGAGACACGAACGAAACTCCCTCCGACGAAACAGACGATCAGGATATTCCTCCGGCTACGGAAGAGATTATCGAACAACTGATACAAGGCCTTCGTGACAAAGTCATTACGATTAGGTACTAGATACTCGCGTCGATGAATATGCGCAATCTGAATCACTTAGTACTTTTATAAATACAATTAATCACGTTCAATCAACAGGTGGTCTGCCGCCAAAGGTATCGGGCGGGTAACGGCTCGGTTGCCGATCGATTTGGCCGACGAAGTTGTGGGATTTGTATTGAACCTATTCTCTGGCCGTGAGTCTGATACCGCCTGGCACGGTGGCTGCTTGGCGTTGGCTGAATTAGGTCAGTATTGAATATCATTAGATCATCGGTCATTCAACACGTTATCCCTATTCGTTTATCGATAACTTTCCAACTTTGACTCGTCACAGGGCGACGAGGCCTGCTGCTTCCTCACCGATTGGGAGATGTGATTCCCCTGGTTCTTCAGGCTCTGGTATTCGACGAACCGAGAGCCTATGGTTCAGTAGGATCGATAATCCGAGATGCGGCCTGCTACGTTTGCTGGGCCTTCGCCAGAGCCTTCGAATCAGAAGTTTTACTGCCCTACGTCAATCAGATCGCTGCCACTCTGCTCATTGTAGCAGTTTTTGACCGAGAGGTACGAAACTGAGTTTGGAATAAGTTGGCTTGAAAGTAATCTGTAATCTCTGGATCAACAGTTTACTTCGAGATCTTGTATAAAAAATAACAGACCCTGAAACCTTTCAGATAAATTGTCGAAGAGCAGCTTCGGCGGCGTTCCAAGAAAACGTTGGAAGACAGGGTAACTTTCCATACGGAATAGACATCCTGACAGTCGCCGATTACTTCGAGGTCGGTGTGCGAAGCAACGCTTACCTCAAAATCAGGCAAGTCGTTTGGATCGAATATCGTTACATTTACGTTTCCCATGCATACTTGAAGGATCGGACTCAATGATTGATTTCACATTTCATTTTTCAGTGTTCACATAGCACAGTACAAAGAGTACACAAAACCTTTGATCGATCATTTGCTAGCGAGAAAAGTAACGCATTGGGACACTGCGATCAGAGAGCTTGCGGCAAAGGTGAGATCAATGCGCGATCAAAGTTTGCTCCGCTAGTCGAGATTCTGATGAGAATTTTCTTTCAGGCACTTTGCAACCTGACTCCCAGAGATCCCCGCTACATGGTTGAAACCGTGTTACCAAATTTATTGGATATGTTGAGTTCCATCGATCTGAACATCCGCCACGGATCGGTATTAGCCGTTGCTGAAATCTTGGAATCGTTGGACGCAAATTCTGACGAAAGAATCGAGGATATAATCGGTACATAAATTCCACTCATTAAAATCGACACGCTTTCTAAATCTCTGATAAAATCCCCAGGTAAACCGGCGGTAGATCAAATAAGCAACATAGTACGAGTCTTCAAGAATCGCGGTCAGTTCAAAGGAATGGGCGGAGAATTGATGAAGCAGGCGTGCGCTGTTCTGATACGAAAATGTGCCCGAGTGCACTTCCCCGTTCATTCTACCGATGTAGTCGGTGAGCAGACTCCGGGATCCATTCAATCTGTGTACTAGTTTTCGTGAAATTATGAGGAATAAATAAATAAATTATGCTCCATCAGGCGACTGGCAGGGATTACTGGAAGAATGTCTGAGCCACGAAGTAGCCGGAATAAGACTGAAGGCGGCGGAGGCACACTCCGACTTCTTTACCGAATACTACACCTCGGCGCACATAAGTTCGGACGCTCGGAACGTGATAGTGAATCGTTATCTGGATAATCTAACGTCCAATAATCAAGTTAACAGAATGGGATTCGCGCAGGCCATAGGTGAGATATTTTCAATCATACAGTAAAAACGATGTATCAACTTTTTCCGATTTCTTCCTCACAGGATACCTCCCGCTATTCATATTACGAGACAGAGCAAAGGATACGATACACGGACTGATCACATGCGGCCGTATCTCGGAGCACACCTCCAAATGGGCAGAGAGTAGAAAAGAGGCGTTTCATTCACTGACAATGGTTTGTCAAACTCTGGGAATCAAAGAATTGAGTTAGTCTCTTATATCGTTGACATTGTTCAAATATCGGCCGACAGTCTCGCACAATGAGTATCTAATCGGTTTTTCTCTCGCGACAGACACGTGGAAACCGTACGTCCAAGAACTCTACGACTGTTACCTTCTGGCTCTTGGCGAGTACACAATGGATAGTCGAGGGGATATCGGAGCCTGGGTCAGACAAGCCGCAATGGCCGGTCTTCAAGTAAGCTTACATATCTTCAAATAAAAAAAAAGGTGTAATCTTTACTGTAACGAATATTTTTCTAGCTTCTAACGAATTTAGTTTCGCTTGCTAAATTAACGTCGGTATTGAACGAAGACGTCATGGCGCAAGTGATCGGTGGCGTTGCGCAGCAGGCTGTTGAAAGAATCGACAGGATTCGAGCACAAGCTGGCGCCATATTCAGCGGACTCATACACAGGTATGAATTATTCGTAGCAAATTTGTGCATAGAATCAACGATCATGTTCCCGTTTCAGCGATCCGGAGCTCCCGAATATTCCGTACCACAACGAGCTGAAGCAGTTGTTTCCACTTGCCGAATGTAAAGACAAAATAGATTGGAAAATGGAATCGATGACGTTTCCTCGGTTCATAAGAATGCTCTCTTTCCCGTCCTACACGACATCCATACTCCGTGGAATTATATACAGCGTCGGTGGATTGAGCGAGTCGTTGGTGAGTATGACGAGACTGCGGCTTATTTTCTGTGCTACTAAATTCACCCCGTTTAATAATTTTCTTCAGGTGAAACATTCGAGCATGTCGTTCTTCTCCTATTTGAAAGAGATCGACGAGGAAGACGTGAGAAAGATTTGTGATAAGATAATGGATATATTTGACGAGAGCCACAAGAACGAAAGGATGATAACTTCTCTTCTGACATTCATGGTTCGACTCATTAGCTCCGGATGCATTCAATTTATACTCGACGATCCGGAGAGCAATTTTCCTCGACGACTTCTCACCCTGCTAAAACGCGAAATCAAGAGTATCAACAACACGAAGCTCCTCATCAGTAGTGTCGGCGTTTTTTGCCAGCTTCTGCAGGTCCGGAGTCCAGTGAGCAAAGAGGCGTTCGGCCAACTGAGTATATTCTTATGCAACAAATTCATGTGCATCAGAAAAATAACAGCGGTACGCACGTACGAAGCGTTGACTCTTTACGGAGAGGATATGGACCTATCGGAGGATGATCTCGCGAGTGTGTTGAACGAGCTCAACTCCACAGACTGGGAACAGTCCGTTACCGTACTTCGACCGATTAGAAATCACCTGTGCGAACTTATGAAAGTTTCTCCGCCGGTCAAGATCACGAAACCTTGAGATTTATACACCGCACAGTTAACATCGATAATGCTTTTGCTGAATTGAATATTTTTTCTATTAGTTTTCCTCGAAATTAACATTCACGAAATTTGTTGATTAATCATTAATGTAGTGAATAAATTTTGCATAAAAGTTTTTCCCCATTTACTGAATCGTCATTTTGTAAAGTTTACCCGAACTAAGATTTCGAATTTCTACGAACGTTCCGACACGTTCTAATCAGTTAATCGTCTATTTCTTACAATAAATCTTATATACAATATATCACGAATGCAAGAAAATCATTCTAACGTTCACTCGAAATGTTTCTTTGCGTGTTGAAAAACTGAACACTTCCCTCAAGTTCGAGAATTCTTTTCGCGTTATATTCCTGGAAGAACCGCTTTCCGTGTTCAAACGTTGCTATCATTATAGCACAAGCCGGAGCTACTTTGACCAGACGCGGCGTAAGTCCGGTGAACAATCCTCTGATCCCATTTTGGCTGTAGATTCTCTGGATCGTGGATCGTGTGTTACTTATGTGCCCAGGTTTTTCTGTTCGACAATAACGACAACAAAGTTAGAAGCAATAATGACGCAGAAGTACTCGCTCCCTGCTTTTACAAGGAAGTAAACAGTCTAGAATTACACAGAGTAGTCTGCGTTCTTTTCATCTCGGCATATTTACCCGAATAAATGTCCTTCTCGCCCATTTCTATCTGCCTATGCGTCTTGACAACGTCAAATGGAATTGTCATCAAAGCGGCTATCTGCAAAAAGAAGAATTTAATTTGAAATATGTACTTGGATCCGATTTAAATCGACGAACGACGAATCAACTTACAGAACCAGCTACAGCGCCGGCTGCTAGATTGAATGTGAACGTATGAGGAGTGTTGAATGTTTGTTTGATGGTTTCGTAGTTGAGCCAATAAATGGCACTGAACGGTACGTCTCTGAGCAAGGTGGATCCGAGACCCATCCAGAGTCCAGAAACTCCGTTGTATCTGACCACCGTCTTCAAGGCCTGTCCAATCTCCGAGTAACTGAGCTTTTGAGACTGCATTTTTGTTCTTATGAGTTCGAGCGGACTGACCAAAGTCGCTGCCCAGATTCTAGCTGTCCCACCGGCCAACATCGGAATCCAGAATGGTTGAGACGAGTTATTAACTCCGTTATTAAACCTACGGTTATAAGTATCCTGCAATATGACGAAAGAGTCGTGAGAGTTTCATCGCCGGCTTTCATCGCTGAATCAATATTACCTTAAAAAATAGCCTCAACTGTTCGTAAGACACAAAATATACTATGGTTGCAGGTACGGCTAGTATCAGTGTGGGGCTCAGCCCGCTCCACAGGGACAACACACCCTCGGTTCTACTAATTTTAGTCAGCGCGTCCTGGGTGAACGAAATAGAAATTCATTGTTATTGTATCAGTTTTTGGTATTCAATGTCGTCTGAATTGTCGATAAAAACTGGAAAATCGTTCCACTGACCAGCGTCCCGTTAAATTTTCCGTTGACTCGCATCCAGGGTGGACTTTTGCCCTCCAGACATGGACACAAGTGATCCATTAGTCCGTTACAATAAAGAAAACACTTGTTCGATAGCATAGCTTTCTGTTGGGTTTGTAAACGGATTTTAACGACGTCCAGCGGCGTTACTGAAAGTAGAGAAAACTCAGTAGTCAAAAAATCCCGCCACTCGGTAATCGATTCTGATAAGAAGTTGAAAGTGTGAAATTGTCATGAATACGTACCAAAGATCGAAGTGACCAAAGCCCCGGTGCAAGAAGCGACCATTTGTTGATAGGGCTTGATGCGAAACCTTGGATCCTCCAGATCGATTTCTCCGGGATTATTGCTCATCTTGACTAGCTTAGATAAGGCTAAGGTTCGAATGGTACAAAACTGATATCGAATAATCGTCGATACTCAAGAAATGAAGAACGCGGTCAACCTTATCGCGACACATCTAGTCACTCGCATGGCAAAAATTATATCCGAAAGTTCGCGGATCTGATGCTAACGTCGTTAACCTATTTCGTCATGCAGAAGGTGCATGTATAGGAATTAGATTCGATCTTGTTTGTCAGTGAAGGTTAGGTTCTATCATTGCACGTTAGCTTAATATTGAAACTATAATTGTTACGATTTACATAACGCATTCGCCGCTAATAAAACGCGGAAACAATGCATCGGAACAATTTCTGTACGTCACGCGATTATTCCTATCACCTCAAGCCCGGCGCGGACGCGTGGACACGATTAAACGAATTCAAGTTTCGACTACTTCGAGTTCACGACTCACGTGCGTGGAAACCCTTGTCCGTCAGAAATCAGGAGGCGAGCTTTCGCTTCTACTCATTCATGCCTTGACGACGGGTGTTCCCAAACACAACGAGAGTTACGACGTTACGTAATCTCGCGCGCTCTCTAACGAGAGACGAACGATTGGGACACTGTGATACCATTGGTTCGATCCCTTAGATCCGACCAATCATGGAGCTGTATGTGCCATGCGTAGGCGTCTAAGAGTAGTCCTGAAATCCCACGTTAGAAAGGGCGCTGCGAACAGTCGAGAACCGTAGAATTCCGGCGAGCGGCAAAATTTGAATATCATTTCGCGTATCTAATGACATAAAGTAAGCGCCAATATACGACTTTTTTCTTTTTGTAACGGCAAAATGTCGTTTTTTTTTTTTTAAATCGTATTTAGACTAAAGACCCGAAGGTTTGTTCATAAACGTGTAAATTTAATACTAGGCCAATTAAAATCAGAAGGTCGTATGTACGGGTGGATACGACCTTTCAGTCCTAAATTCGCAAAAAAATAATGGTTTTCATTCATTGCATAAGGTCGTATCCGCCAAAAAGAAATTAAACAAATTGGCGCTTACGACCTTCTGGTTTTATCTGCGAATATTTTTTATCGAATTTTTCGAAATGTCTGTTTTCTTAATTTATCTTTGCGTTTCATGAGTTTTTACAACTAATTGAAAAAATCATGAAAGATAAAAAATAAAAAAAATGGGAGGATACGACCTCCTGGTTTCACAATTTTTTTTTCATTTTCCGAAAAAATTGTGATGAAAGAATCACGTATCGGCCCAACATACGACCTTTTGCATTTACATTTTTCGATCGCGTAATTTCAATTGATTTCATACGTTTTGATCATTTTTAGAGGAAAGAGCGAAAAAAAAAATTATACGACCTTTTGCCACCAAAATCGTGTTTTTGGCGCTTACGACCTTATGTCATTAGACACGCGATTTATGGACGAGCAATTCGACGAGAATTCGAACTGCACGTGTACTGAAAAGGATATTTCAATTCTTCGATATTACTCTGATCTAACTACGTTCAGATAAGGATTTTATGTACTCTGATAGTAAAAATAACTGAGGCTGAAAAATAAATGCTGTTTTCGATTGGTATCAAAGATAAAAGGAGTTTGCATCGGGTCACAAGCGATATACCTAATGAACTTTTAGTCGTCACGAAAGAAAAAAAAAATTTGTTATAGTAATATTATAAAAATATATACATTTCCAGTGTGCTCCAGTAGCTTATGTGAGGAGTCTAGACTGTTTGCGCTCCTGCGTCTGGAGTCTGGCCTTACCGTTTTCTTTTTTTGATTATTTATTGACTAAAATCTACGGTAAGCAAAATGTAGTTGCTTAATCACTGACTGGAATGACTTGATTTCTTATTTACACTCAGGATCGACAACTTGATTTGTAGTGCGACAAATATTATAGATTATACTTTTCAATCATGTATTGTTAAATATATTTGGCATATACAATTTGAATATACCAGGTGATTTACCCTACGTCGAAAAAATTAGAGAACCACATTCTTTGCGAAATTCTGAGAGTAAAAGTCTTTAGCGAAATTTCTGAGGAGCCTTCAGTTTTCGAGTGAGAGATTATTTAACCAATTTAACCAATCGACTGAACCAATTAAAGGCCAGATACAAGCTTTGAATGGTGCCAGGTTTCCGGTGTGCAATAATTGCATTTCGCCTCCACTGCATTTAGCCTCCATCGGATTTGTTCGGAGTTGAGACTCGAATCCGTGTTTCATCGCCTGAAATTATGCCGCCCAGATCTGAGGATCCCATCTGTGTTTAACTATCCTGATGGGAGAAGAGGAGCGGATTTGGGCTCCACCGAAATTCACTGTGCCGCTGGGAGTAGAGCAGCGGATTTGGGCTCCACCGAAATTCACTGTGCCGCTGGGAGTAGAGCAGCGGATTTGGACTACTGCACATTTCACTTCACTTTTTTTCAGTGATCGCAGTCCTACAAACTTTCAGCTTTGCGACCGTGTTCAAAAGTTCTACCAGATCACTTTCACTCTTTGGGGGATGTGCACTCTGCAGATTGACTGGCCGACTATCCAGTAAGATTTCCATTTCCCGAAGGCTACAATATCCTTGTTGAAACAGAAACAATCAGAATTAGTTGCATCACAATTGTATTCGAATACTATCACTATGCCCCGAACTTAACCTGTAAACTTACCTTCGGCGCTTCGGAAAGAGTTTTGTTTTTTTACTTTTAGTTTTTTATTAGCTCTAATCGCACTTCTACTCCCCGTGGTGCAACTCGGAATCCAAGACTCTTAGGCCCTTCATTAAGTTTTTCTGCGTCACTGATATCAATTTCACATCAATCGAATGTGTTTTGGCTGAGAAAATAGCGTTTGAAAATTCCAAGTGTAAATCATATCAGGGTCACGTGACTTTCATTTCACCTTAAGGGGTTATATCCGAGTAGAATGCGTGAAAAATGGGCGAATTTTAGGAATTTTTTTCTCAAAAAGTATTTGATCGATTTGAATAAACTTTGCTTTATTTGAAACAACATCTATTGAGGTTTGGTTACAAAATTTTTTTATGTATATTTTTTATGTATACTGTGAGTAAACGTGGACGCGGGCCACTCGGTTTGGCAGATATGGCGGCGGCGTGAACGTAGACAGCCAGTGGTGCTCGGGGTTCGGACCCGCACAGAGAGGGATTTCAACCATGCCTCGTTCAAGCTAACTTGGTTTTAGTTGAACGCGCGAAAACAGCGGGATTCAAATTTTTTGGTTAGATTGAGGTTAGGAGCAGTGTTGGGCAGCTGCAAATTACGTAGTGCAATTTATTACATCCAACAATAATAAATCGCAATTGTAATTTACAACAATAATAAATTACGATTGTAATTTACAACAATAACAAATTACAATTGTAATTACAACAATAATAAATTACAATTGTCATTTATAACAATAATGAAAGAAAATTGTAATTCACAACAATAATAAATCACAATTGTTATTACAACAATAATAAATCAAAATTGTTATTACATCAATAATAAATTACATTTATAACAATAATGAATTACAATTGTACGCTCAACACTGGAGGAAAAATGTTCTGATGTTTATGAACCATCAAAAATGATCAGAGAGACTGAATTCTTTCGCCTTGGTTCTACCAAGACTAGATTCATCGCCTTGAGTCTCCGGAGAGCGAATTCTCTGATGACGCCTTGGGTCTACGGAGACTAGATTCTTCGCCTCAGGTCTACGGGGACTAGATTCTTCGTCTCAAGCCGACGGAGGGTGACTTCTTCTTTGACGGAGACTAGATTCTTCGCCTTGAGTCGCCGCAGAGTGAATTGTCTGACGACGCCTTGGGTCTACGGAAACTAGATTCTTCGCCTAAGCCGACGGAGGGTGACTTCTTGTTTGACGGAGACAAGATTCTTCGCCTTGAGTCTCCGGAGAGTGAATTCTCCGTCAGCTTGAGGCGGAGAATCTTGTCTCCGTAGACCCAAGGCGTCGACGGAGAATTCTTCCTTCGTAGACTCAAGGCGGAGGATCTTGTCTCCGTAGGCCCAAGGCGACGACGGAGAATTCACTCTCCGCAGACTCAAGGCGAAGAATCTAGTCTCCGTAGGATTGAGGCGAAGAACTTATTGTTAGTCTCTGTGGACCTAAGGCTTCGACAGAGAATTCACTCTCCGTAGACTCAAGGCGAAGAATCTGGTCTCCGTAGGCTTCAGGCAAAGAACTTAGTCTCCGTAGGCTTG
>JAFFZH010015241.1:0-18294 GCA_018420115.1 Euura saliciscinereae | reverse complement strand
TCGGTTCTGTCCCAATATAGGGTTGTCTGGCACCCCCTGTCCGTTTTGGCTGTTATCTCTTTCGAAGTCATCTTGTGGTCGCAAATACTACGGCAATGCAAACAAGCAAACAAACATATAAGCAAAGCAAAACAAAACACGATACATAGGCAAAATTCAGCAAAGCACAGTTTGAACAAATTATTACAAAAATTATCCTACGATATCAGGCGAGAAAACAAAAATCTCGTTGAATTCAACTGTTTATGTCTAACAAGAGAAGAACAAGAGAATCCGTACTCACATGGGAAGATGTTGATATGCTTCTCGTCTGTTTCTAGATTTATATATCGGAGCTCGATCACTCGGGCTTACTTTTTGCCAGAAGAATATCGTGTACGCGTTCGAAGAACCGACAATATCGTAGGCGAAACAATTCCGATCCAGTAGTCGGAACAAAAGAGAGTCGAATGTGGAATAGAATAGGCGGGATAATATTTTTCGAAAACATTTGAATACGAATAAACGCGGGTGCGGCGACGGTGGCGCCACGAATCTCGAAAACAAATGCCGGCCAGGGGCTGGAGCCACCACTGATGTGTAATGTGTATATCCAACGGGGTTCAGTGCATTCATATAATGTATCAATATCAGGGAAATTGAAATATAGAGAATAAAAATCGAATAATTTCAATGTTTCAAATGTTAACTAACAAAAGTAACGAGACAATAGGCGTGAGAATTCGATTATATGAATTCGCAGGCGTAGAGTGTGTTTGTATGTTTATCGTGTTTGTATGTGTATGAATGTGTTGAGAGTCCAAAGGTCGCGAACGGACCTATAGTCCTGTGAGACGAACGAGAGAGATTGCGAGCGTTAGTTCGTACCCGGCGTCCGATAGGGTAATACGTATCAATCGAGCGATTCTAATTACGAGCGATTAAATCAAATAGATAATTATAATTTATATACTTAAGCATCCGATCTTATGATCGTTACACGATTGGCCTCAGAGCCTGTTTCGCGGTTTCTGTTAGTGTGTTTGTCCCTTTTCTTAATTTATTCAATAAACATTATTATTTTGCCGGCACATTACGAAAATTCATTTTTAAACCTCCCGGATTCCCTAACGTCCCCAACCGCCTCCCGGCTATCTTTAACACAAAGATTTTTATTATTCATCCTCTCATCCGATAATTTGATGATTAGGTGATTTATTGATAAAAAAACACATTGCACCTAATTCTTTATAGTTGATTTTCACGTAAATCAAGAATGGTAAAAAAAAAAAAATCAGAAAAAAAGTTAATGAAACGCTCTAATTAAACGAAGGAACTAGGGGATGTTGGTTGATTGTTAAAATCACTTCTTTTGTTACATATAGGACAACTTTTATTATTATTTACTGCTTTACTGGTATAGGTAATACATTCACTTATCGTTAATATATCATATACCTATATATAATATATGTGTGTGTGTGTAATGTATACAATATATATAATATTGTATTTGATAAAAGCACTTTTGTTGCTTATATATTATGAAATCCATATTATTCACTAAATTTCATTCACAATTTGCTGCTTGAATATAGGTATATATATTATGTATCGTATAATATTAGTTTCTTTTTCCCCAGTCAATCTGATTTCCAAATATTTTCCATTGCGTTTAAGTTACGCTTTGCGTAGCTGGTCCTGCAGTCAAAGTTTGAAAAATCATCATCACCGTTGTAATTTTGATACTTCAATATTTGTTATTTTGTTTTTGTCTCTTTATAGAAAAAAAGAAAATCACAAGGCGAATTCACAATTTACGTGACGTCATTATCCCTTTATTTCATATAATTGTATAGAGGAGATGGATCAAGTTGATCGTGTGTAAGAGAGGTTTCACATGATTTTCTTATCGATATAACAATGTTCACGTTACGCTGATGCTATATTAGGTTCTTAAATTCTGTGCTCATACATATCTTATCATTACCGATACACAATAACATTTAAGCCTATCTAATCCCTATATGCATTTAGTTTTTATCGTTAGTTTCAGTTTTATAGCTACGTGATTTATACCCTATAAAATATCGACTAAAAATTATCATAATGTATATTATATATCGTATATATTTCTAACGTACAGTGATTTCGTGTGCCATATAATCATTTATGTATAATATGATTGTGTAGATCACAGTACATACATTCACTGTGTCACTTTTTTTTAATATAAAATTAATTTATACCTAGATATTCATTATTTTATAAGCTAGTTTCGAAGACATGAAATATATAAGCCATGTACATACTTTGGCTTGATTATTCTTTAATTCGTCTTTTATCCTGTAGGGAGTTTTCAGGATTATTTATTCACTTTTTTTTTCTTCAATTTCTATTATTAAACAATACATAGTTTTTTCTACTTTTTTTTTCTTTTACTGGTAATCACCAGTAATTAATCATATATAGTTTATATTATATTTAATAACGAATGAAGCATGTCTGAACATTTTGCGGCACTTGAATATAATAAGGATTCTTAAATGCACCCTCAATCTTTTATTTTATTTTAATTTTTTCAATTTAAAGCACTATTTCATGCTTTTTATATATATTTTTTTTTTTGCTTGTTTTTGTTTTGTTTATTTAGACAAATACGCATAATAATCTCTCATCTTCGTATAATTTAAACGTGGAAATTTATTTTACTTCTCTAGAATTGCTCTTCCGGAAGAAAAAATGCCAATTTTATTTACCTCTACCGATCACATATTCCGACCATTATATCCCTAGTTCAAATTTAATTGAACAAAAGAAAGCAAAATAACAATAATAATAGCTGAAAGAAAGAACACATCAAAATAAATAATTAGAAGATAATTAGTATCTCTGAAATATAGAGTTATTTTTCATTAAAATTCGACCAATATGACGGAGGTATTCGCAATAGAAACTTTAGTATTTAGTATTTATATATATATTCATATATATAAATAAACGATTCTGCGTTTTTTTTCCATTCAGATTTGAAAATATTGGCAAATTCGTGAATTAATAATTATTGGAATTTATAATTTTTTTTTTTTTTTTTTGAATTTTCTTTGTTCTTTTCTCTTTTCGATAGACTAAATAAGTTATATTGTTTATATTTTAGTGTTATTAAGTATACGTATTATAATAGAGAATTTTAACTATTTAAAAGACGTTTTACGTTTGGTATTGATTTATTATAATATTTGTCTTCAAAAAACGTAGAAGGATCACATTATGTATTATGTAGCCGTAGTAATTAACGCGCCTCGTTGTTGAAAACAACTTGATAAATTTAATAATTAACTTCCACAAGTATCTTCAAATTTACGACTCGGATTTTGGATTTGGGATGATCAGTTTGGTGTTTCCGAGTCGTTATGACTCTACGATCCTATCCTGTATCTGCATATTTTCGAATTAATAATGTATAACAATAATATTGCTCGTGGAGTTGCGATCACCATTCACCGAGTATAATAATGCATTGTATGTTCCACAATTTATAATTCATCTATAGCTATTTTATGCATTTTTGTTCTTTTTTAATTGGTTCAGATCAGAACTTCTGGAGGGTAAATTCATTATTGTGTGAGTTTCAATTATTCGAATGATAAATAATAAATAATGATACACTTGAGACTCTCTTTCTTTGAAAAGAACGAAAAAAAAAAACTGTCAGATATGTGAATAAAATATTTCGTTCCAACGATGATCAAATCTTCATGTGATTATCATTCGATTATTTTCAGCTGCTTCGCTACGATCGTACACTTACTAATTTCAAATTTTAATAAACACAAATGAAACACAAAAAAAAATGAAAATAAAAATCATTGAAACTCTGGTCAGACCATTTTTTTGCTTAGGCACTATGCTTAGTCTAAACGATGCATTTTTGTTACTTCACAGATTGCAATTATCATTTCTCAATCACTGTAGGTACTACACTATATGGACAAACGTTTTACGAGGATTGATTCATTTTTTTCCACTGTAAGCTATCGATGAAAAATAGTAGTAGTAGTAGTAGTAGTAGTACACTCAATTTGAAATATGAAAATTATAATTATTTCATATTTTCGAATTTGATATGATGTATGCATTTTTTTTCTTTGCTTTTTTCTTTTGTGAATATAAATTCAATCTGCTCGATGTATATAGAAAGATAAATTGTTATCTGATAGTGTCAAGTGTTTCTTGAGAATTACGTTTGTGAACACTCGCATCAATTCTCCCACAATCAATATGTATGATTTTTTTTTATCGTTCAGTCAAATAATCACAAAATTTAAATATAATATTTTATTGGATATTTGGAATTGAAAAGAGACACTCATGCATTATGCGTTACAGCAACGTGTCCACATGTAGTGTATGCACATATATGCAATTATACAAATCCTTATCAAATGCGCGCATTGATGACACAGCTTTCATCGTTTGTTCATCGATAATATATATATATATATATATATATATATATATATATATATATAATATTATTATTATTCAAATATTACATTTATTATACCAATATTAATAATAAGTGGTATTTTCACCAACACTTACCGCCAAAAATATATTACTTATTTTTACTATGTTTCTTAAATACATAGTCCTACGTATTGGTTTACATATAGATATAATCATCGTAAAGATAATGCCTGGTCAACGGTAATTATTGAATTATTATTATTATTGTTATTATTTCGTATATTCATTTATTACGTTTTGTTGAAAGAGCGCTGGAAAGCACGTATCCGCGATAATTGTAGTTATATAGTATAGTATATGAGAGCATATAGTGTTTTTTTTAATTATTATCGAATCTTTTTTTATTTCTACATTAATATCACAAATTATTTCAATTACCGGTGCTTTACGTAATTGAATTTTCATTGTCCTCTGCGAATTGAATATCTGAAGAGGACCGGTTTTTGTTACATTTTTTTTTTTATTCATTATTCATTATTATTACATATTTTTTCATTCTTCTCTCATTTAGATATCCAGCACTCTTCCCATCGTGAGAACAGTACTATTATTTTGTTCAATAACGTGTTGAACCTCAATCAAGTTCCCCCATATTATACATAGAATACCCATTTTTTACTCTAATTATTTAATTCAATACAACTATATACTTACTCAAATTTAAAATTATCATATCTTACCTATTTCTTTTTTTGTTCTTTTTTCTTCATCTCTTTTTTTTCATCAGTTAACATTATTTTAATGCCATTATATATATGTAAAATTATATACCTATATGTAGATATATATATACTCTTGCATGATTTATCATTGATTAATATATATAGCAGGACTTTCTGGTAATTACCACGTCGGCGTGTTATGATACACATCATTTCAAATATGTATATATGTATATGCATTTATTATATGTATTTTATTATACGATATAATACGATCTAAAGAAATGATATTCGATATATCATATATATATATATCATTTGAAATAGAACGTTATCGTCATTAATGACTCGATCTAATATCAATTCTCAGAAAAATCAAATGAAATAATGAAACAATATTGAAAAAAAAAAGAACTTTGAATGTAATGCAACAAAAGAAAATAAGAAAGAAAAAATCGTCACGCAATAGTAGTAGAGGTCGTCCTCGTGAATCTCAATATCCAGAATCACTTTTTTTGTTTTCTCGTTAGTTATTTTCATCTCGACTATTATAACTTCAATATTTCATTCGAGTCATCGGCGTCCTGGAATTTCTCGTCAAATAAATGATATTTTGCTTACTTTGGGTCGTTATTTCGTTTTCATCAAGTTCATGGAATCATCAGGTCCGTAGCGTATTTGTTGAGCAGATGTGAGGGGGGGGGGTAGATTACACCCTGGTGTTACAATTTTAGCTTTTTTTTGTCTTTTTTTATTGATTTATTTTCATATAATAATAATAATAATAATGATAATAGTAATCATAGTAATAATAATAGAAATAATAAAAATAATAATATAATGATAATAATAATGAAATAGGTGTCATTATTCTACTTAGGTACAGCTGCTTGATACTCTAAAAAAAAAAAAATCGTTTCAATAATTATCTAATTCGCAATGAGATATTTTCCAGTAAAAACTTTCCATTTTTTTTCTTCTTTCATTGGACAGATGATTAATTTTAAATTGTTTCATCTGTAAATGTGAATGTGATATTTAATTAATTGTGTAATAATTGATATAAAGAAGACAACAAGAAGAACTAAAAAATATAGTAATATACAAAATAATCTTATAAAATCCATTTTGACGATGGATGTACGCATATTTTATATATTTAATTTTGACTCTGCGATTTATCATTAAGGAGGGATGGGTCGTCGGGTGGGTAGGGTAGGTATAGATATCGGTTACTATTTTAAATATTGTGCAATTTTGCACGTAAAAATATCTCATTTCGAAATTTAAATTTATTTCACAGAATCGCAAGATAAATATTGCGATATATATATACGCGCAAAAATGGCTCCATTATAATTAGGTATAATTACCCCAATTTTTTTTTTTTGCTTTTTATTTTTTTTTCAATTTTTTTTTTTTATAAACATAATAACCACAATTTAATCAAAACGAAAAATATAATAATGTATCAATATAATATATATATTAGTATATCGAGAGATTGTTTATTTATTATTATTGAATTTCTTTTTTTTCCTTTTTTTCTTCTCACTTAACATTTATACTTATAAATATTAGGTATGTTTTTGACCGTCTGTAATATGTATTTTTATTAATATTATTTTCATTACGGTTTATTTTTCTCTTATAGTTATCAATATCGAGAGGATTTCCAATTTATTGTGTTTGATCAAAATCATGGTTTTCGTTTGTTTGTTTTCTTTTTATTTTATATATTTCCTTGACACTATTAGAACAAATTCGTAACCCCTTTTATACCGAACACCACAAAAAAAAGGTCTTAAATCTTAAAGTTCGCCTTAAAATTCTAGAATAAAAAATAATGTGTGATTCTTTAAAAAACTAAGGTCGTGTGTGTGTGTGTGTGTTTTCCATCTTTTTCTTTCTTTCTTAATTTTATTTCTAGTTTTTCATTTTCATTTCATTTCATCTTTATTTTCTTTTATTTTTATTCATATCATATACTTAACAATGTTAATAATATCTTATAACATAGAGTTCTTACGTAGCTAAATATTACCGTATATATATATATAATATTGTTACTTAAAATTACAAAACCTAAATATGTTAATATTTTATAAGGTAAAATCAGTGACGCTAAGGGCTGCTGCGTATATTTGGTACATGGAACTCGTTCTTTTTTTTCATTCATTTTCATTTTCATTTTTTTGCATTTTTTTTGTTTGTTTTGTTTTGTTTTCATTCTAATTTTTAGTTACACACATATACATATATAGAATTTTCTTTCATTCGTTTTAATTGATGCCCGTTCATTATCATCCTTATCCCCCCCCGGCGCCAAAAAAAAATTGATATAATAATTCTTTCAATCTCTTTCCGCCCCTCCCCCTTTTTTTATTGGTTTCTTTCCTTTTCTTCCAATCATTCGAACAGTTGCGCGCGCGGATGATATTGTTAATTAATTAATTAATAATAATAATAATTATTATTTAATTTGGTTTACAGTTTCGCTATATATATATATAGATATACTTTTTAAAACATTTAATGTAATTATGTTTTTTTGTTGTTGATTATTATTATGGTTTTTTTTTTTAATGTATCGATTATCAATATTCATTATTATTATTTTGTTTTAAGTGTATCAATATGCATGTATTTAAGGCCTTGTGTTGAGGTTCATCACGAGAACAATACGTATATATTTAATATATATATATATATATGTGTGTGTGTGTGGTTCACGATTTTCAACTGTGTCCGAGATTCATACTGCAATGGCGCGATATATTATATTATTATTCGTAATTCAATTTTTCAACCAATTAAGAGGCAAAATTAAATTTCACGTGAGAAGTATATGAATATATGTAAATTTTTTGGTTGAAACACAGCGACAGTCTATTAATTTATTGACAAATTCACCCAATTAAAACTAGCGTTTTTTTTTTCAATTCATTTTGTCTAAGCTAATTAATTTTTCTTTATCAATGATTGAATATCTAATTGATATATTCAACGATACAGTAAACGCCGGTAGTAGTAATCTGTCTGATAATTTCTACTCACAACACAAGTAATTTTTAAAAACTATATATGTATTTTAATTCATTATTTTTTTTAATCCTCCCCATCAACCTATAATGTAGTGTAATAAATAAATAGTTTATGTTCCTTATTATTATTATTATTATTATTATTATTATTATTATTATTATTATATCGATGGAATTCATGTCCCACAAGATTGCATTGATTTTGATCAATAATATCAGTTCTATGGCTTTGCGAGAAAAATGTAAAAAAATTGTTGTTACATCAAAAAAACAAAAAAAAAAAAAAAAAAAAACACGTAACGGTAAAATAATTTTTACAATAGTAACGGTTTCTTTGATTTTTCTGTTTCTCGCCAATAGCAAAATAAACGATAAATGTTACATAAAATCAAATAAATGTTTATTAAATTGATTACAATATTATTTATTTGACAAAAGGACCATGGTTGAAAATCGTCAACTTCTCTTGAACCTTCGAACAACAGCACACCCGTCTTGGAACGTCTCTGTTACTGTTATTTAATTATTTTTATTACTTCATAATTATTATTATATATATTAATTTTTTTTTTGCTGCTTTTCATGTTTTTTTTTTTGTTGTTGTTGTTGCTACATAACTTATTTACTTGGCATCATGAGCACGTCGCTCATCACCATTCCCCAAATACGTTATTTAACTTAAGATCAATAATAATAATAATAATAACACGTCTGAACCCTACATCCTATTATGCTTAAAAAAAATTAAAACAAAAAAAAAACGTAATAATAAAAATAATAACAATAGCGTTAATGCTAACGACATAGTGTACATAGAGATGTTAGTCAGTGTTCTGGGATTACATTTAATTTTTTCTTTGTTTTTTCTTCTTCATTTATTTAATACTCTCGTTATGTGTATAATCTATATGTATAATTGGCAAAAGATTACAGTTCATTCGTTATCATATAGTTGTATTTTTTATTTTACTTTTCTATTTATTTTATTTTTTTCAATTACGTTAACGTGTATCATTCTTGTTTTGTTGTTTTTAGTAACGTGAATATTCAATTGTAATACAGAGTTTCACGTTTCAGTTTCAATCAATTACCGTATATCTCGTGTCACAGCTTTGATCAAATTAAACCTATGTATGTAATGTATACGTAGGCCTAAACAGTGTAATAATAAACCAAAAGTGCTGGATAAAAAAAAAAAAAAAAAAAATGGAGGTACAGGAATAATTAGTCAGAAAGAAATTAAATTCAGGTCAATCGGACGATAATCGATAGAATTAATTGTGATAATATCATCCAGCCCTTTGATCTGTATCAACACCGATCGGCTTCGTTTGGGAACGTTCTTTCATTTCAATTGTTCAAGTCTACCTGACATCGATATATTTTCGTTGCTTTTTTATCGCCATAATCTGTTTTTTTTTTTTTCCAAATTCATTTCGTCGAACAAAGTGACAAAGAAAAGGGCGTGACTTGCCGTTATAACGAGGCATAAGGTCACTTATATATCTAATCTAAGTATCAACGCACACATTATATTTATTTCAATGTAATTAAAAGAAGAAAAAAAAAAAGAACATCTCTAAATGCCACGCGCACACTCTCTTAGGACTAGATTTAGGCAGGCTTTTTTTATGAGAAAAAAAAACATGCATGGTAAAATTTTGGGGGCATGTAAACAATGTAAATTGAGATAATATTAATAGTCAATACTTTTTAAGATAATGTATATATTTCACAATATATTATTTTCTTTCGCGATTTTTTTTTTTTTCATTTTTCTCCGATAAGTAAAGCCTAAAGTAAAAGACTAAAAGGTAATATAATTGGTAAACGTTCTTTGGAAACTGAAAACATAAAAAGAAAAAAAATAAGAAAAAAATTTTAAAAAAAAAAAAAAAAAAAAAAAAAAAAAAAAAAAAAACGATTCAAAGATAATAATTAATGATGATGGCCGATCTTACTGTGTCAGATTTATTAATTGAGCAGTTATTTATTAATTTTTTTTCATTTTCAATACTATAAACTTTCAAATTTATTTTATGTTTAAGGCTTTTCTTTTTTGTTTTCCATCATTATTATTATTATTATTATTAAATGTAATTAAAAAATATTTGTTCTAAAAGCAACCCTGTCGAGTTTGAATAATGAGATATTTAGGTAATATGTGATAATAAGGAAAACATTGATAACGCGAGTCCAGTCAAGTATCGACTATAAATATATATATATGATTATTGATTACGATTATAAGGTATACAAAGATTGAGAATTCAAAGCTGTAGATTTATGCATAAGCAATAAAGGCCACGAATACGCACTGATACCCAATTTTTCTTAAATTACAATTCTAATTTATTTACTTAGGCACTGTTTAATTAATTACATCATTATTATTCAATCGTTTTATTTCATTCTTCTCATTTTTTCAATTTTTTTTTTATCTCTTTTAAATCTAAATATGATCACTCGCTACTGGCCGGATCTGGTAGGCAGTCTCTTTCGAGAGTATCGACGAAATTATTCTAATAACAATTCGCGGTTACAAGATTAACAAAACAATAAATCAATTATAAATCCCAAAATGACTGCCTCTTCCATTTTGACTTAAGACTGCTTGCTACCTAATCAATTATATATGTATACTGTTTTTTTTTCCTTTTTCTTTTTCTTTTTTTTTTTCTCTTTTTATTCTAATTTAAGACAAGAATACTAGGCTAGATAATATACGGTTACATGATAAGCGAAAAATTATCATAATAATTACGGTATTCGACAAGAATTTAATTGTACTACAATAAAAAGAACAATATAGTATAATATATATTGAAGAATTAGTTTTTTTTTTCTCAACGATCATTTAACAATAGAAAAATTATTCAAATTATACAATAATAATAATAATAATAATAATATAATTGGCAACACAATTAAGCGTATATAGAGCAGCAGGGTATTTTTTTTTAAAATATTATATTCACTTTCTATTCTCACGGTTAATTAATTTTAACGCATATTATTAATGGAAGAGTTGATTTTAATATTATTTCAATACAACAACACGATCGATTGGGGAGGAAAACACGAATTTCTCAATTTTGTTTCTTTAAATTGATATTAAAATTACCCCCTCCCTCCACTTTTTCGTTAATAATTAAGATTGCCACTATAGCTAAAATTGAGCCGTATCTCTAATAGTTTATCATTTAGTTAAGTATTGTACGTTAAAAACCGGGTAATTTCTTCGAACGAAAAAATACATGAAGTATATAAGTAACTGCGATAATGATTGTAATGTATTTGATTCCTGGCTTCTTTTTTCCCCTATTTTTCTTGTCTTTTTTTTTTTTTTTTGTCTGTTAAGATATAATATTATAGACATAAGAAAATACATAATTTTGGACGTATGTATTCGAAGACGGGACCGTTTGTCGAGCAACTATTGGCTTATTTTTTTTTTTTTTTTTTTTTTTTATAAATAACGATAATAATAATAATAATAATATCCTGATGTATAGTAATATAGGACCAATGTAGTAAATATTCCGAAGAATCCGAAGAAACATAGGATGTTTTCTGTTTTCTGTTTTTCAAGATTCAGCTCAATATTAATCCATATGTGACATAGATTGCACTAGAGAAAAAAATTATACATATATATTCAACGACACGCGTTTTCTTACAGTTAAGAATACTTGTTTACGCTTTTAAGTGTAAACCTAAAGAATATATATCGTATTCACCGATTTAAATATATTAATATAACGTTTCTCACAATAATTAGGATTTTCCTTTTTCTTCCTTTCTTTCTAGCTAATATCCACGTCCTTTTCTCTGTCACATTTTTGTTTTTCTGTTTCTTTTTTTCATTTCTTATTTTTTCAAAAGAATGAATACATGAAAAAATATGGTTTTTTCGCCTTTTTCTCTGTTCATATAAATTAAAAATATATTGTGTTCGAATATGCAATAAAGACCCAAGCACACCGTTAAAAACTTTCGTACCTGCGCACCCTCCACCAGATCGTAAATCTTATTCATAGTAATTATGTAAAAATGAGACAAAAAAAAAATTAATTAACGAATTATAATTGTGTAATCGCAAAAAAAAAAAAAAGCTGTGACATCAACAGCCTGATTTTATTACCGATAAAATAGACAGTCGGTTAAATTTGTTAGAATATAGTCTAAAAATATGTTTCGTATTGATATTATTTCAAGATATATTGATCCCTTATAGGCTTTTTATTTTTGGCTTCGATAAGAAGAGAGAAGAAGAAATAAAAGTAATGAGCACAAAAATAAGTTTAGAAAACAAAACAAAAAAAACAACATAATTAAGATTGTGAACCTAAATAACTAACTATATATGTATTATTAATCTATTATTATTATTATTACTATATCGAAAAAACTAGAATTTAAATACATTTAATACCGATAATTTCGATCAAACTCGATAACCACACATCGCATTATAGATAAAAATTACGTTACGTTCACTTGAATTTTTATCTTTGAAGACTGGTCTCTGATTCTTTGTCTACATTGTTTCTCGTTTTTTTTTTGTTTTTTTTTTTTTGTATCTTTTTTGTCTCTTATTCATTGTCTACAGTATTAAATCGGACCGGGAGGCTCAGACTTTGCCACTAAAACAAAAAATTTGATCGTTGACATTTTATACAGGTTATTTTGGCTTGCCATATGTAAGACAAAAAGAACAGATAAACGAAACATAATAATAATAATTAACGAAAATGGAGATTATATTTGTGTAGTCATAGTTAAATTAACAATGAGGTTCGTGACTCATGCGGGCCATTTTTCAGGTACTCGGTGCCTGGCCTCCACATCTCCTCAGTCTATCGGTTTTTTTTTTTTTTTTTTTTTTTTTTTTTTTTTTTTTTCCAAATTTCCTCATTTTTTCTTTTTTTTTTTTTTTTTTTTTTATTCATTTTTGTATTTTCCCAAATCAGACAAACAGTGATTTTTTTTTTCTAAATCTTCACCTGTAACGTTATAAGTCGTTTTTAATAATTCAAGAATTACGTTCAAGGTACGCGTTAAAAAAGTTGATTGTGATTTGGTTTTTATTGTTATGATATATATTTTTATTTTTTTTTAATCATGAAGCTCCCAAAAGTCCAAGAACACGCCGGGCGGACATTACAGCCATTTTCGTTTTCTCAACAATCTTGACGATTTCAGTTGTTTCTCAAGTCGAAGATATTGATTGTTACGATTTAATATATTTTTCTTCTTCTCATTTTCGTTCAAATATACGAAATAGGCATTTTGAGATGTATTATTGCAACCGTTTTGTTGTCATGTTTAATTGCCATTATGATTATTATTAATATTATCGTTATTGATTATTATCATTTATTAAATTCTTTTAATCAAAGTTTGATACTGGATGCGTACGATAGGTATAGTATTCCTACTGATCCTCGCGCTTGGGATGTACGATACGCTTTATTTATTAGCGTTGACGTATTTTTTTATTAATTTTAGATTTTTATTTTTTGTTTTTAGATGTATTATTATTTTATTATTTTTTTGATATAAGGAATTCGAGATCACAGGTTTACAGGAGTTGGCTCCCTCGCAGGGGGCTTCTTTCATCTTTACCTTAATTTCCTTCATTCGTTTCTTTTCTTTCTAATCTTTTCAAAGTCGAGTGTTTTAAAAGTTGCCTTGTGCCTTATTAAGAAACGTGAAAATAATACAGAAAAAAATGCGAATTTTCTTTGATAAATGATATTGACTTTTTTTTTTTCTTCTTCTAATATTACAGTCGCATGTGCGAAATAAAATGACGTTTCATACATTTTATTATTATTATTTTTTGTTTTGTTTTCTGTTTAAATATTTTCGGCTACTTTTTTTTTCACATACATGTTATAGCCGATGATAATCAAACACGTGATTTACAAACTAGGTATATTCATTGTGCACAGTTCAGCACTGTTATAGATACGAGTTTTTGTTGTTGTTGTTGTTGTCTTGTTTTCCTACTATACAATATCTAAAAAATTAAACACAATAAATCGATTGTTTAAACGCGACTAAACATGGGGTGGGGGGGGGGGGGGGGGGGGGGGGAGTACCTCGTCTAAATTAATTTTCACATTATCAGACTACTACCAACATCATATCAATTGTTATTATCGTTATTATAATAGTTATTTATATTTTCTATTTTTTTTTTAATAACTCTAAATCGTTAAGTTTTTTTTTCTGTTAAATATATATGTGTATATATACTTTTATATTAACATATAGATATTTTTATACTTGTTATTGTTATTATTATTATTATATGTATAGTAATTATGATATTATTTGTGTTAATAATAATTTTCATTTCTTGTTCAATTGTTTTTTCTCTCTCTCTCCCTCTCTCTGTTTCACTTCTTAATCTTTTTCTATTTTCCTTACTGAGTTTAATTAGTATTTTAATTTATTATTATTATTATTTTTTTATTAAACCTTTTTTTAATCGTTATATATATTTTTGTTTTGTTCCTTAAATATAATGTATAGTCCATCTTGTGAATAATGGGGGAGGAGTTTTTGGGGATTTATGTGTCTTTGCGATGCTGCTTTTCCCTAATTTCCATGTATTTGAATACATTTTTTTTTTTTTTTGACAAAATATTCCCTTTACGAAAAAATTGATAATGCAGTGTTTTTCACGTAAAAATTAAAATCAAGAAGCTCATTTTTTTTTCATATATACTACATATATACATCAAACATGATTCAATATTACATAATTAGTATAATCATAAAAGTGACTAGTTTTCTGTATGAATGTTTTTTTTTTTGTTCTGTTACGTTTTGTTTCTTTCAATTCATATTATCATTGGATAATTTTCAGGATACACTGTGCACAGCGTTATTACTGTGCGAGGAAAAAGAAAAAGAAAAAAAAACCTCAGAAATTAGTCTTATCTATGTATGTATGTATTAATCGATAAAGTATATATTTTCAATATGTTTTGAGAATGTTTTGTCATTTCGTTAATTTTGATATAAATAAAGAAGGACGAGAAAGAGCAGCAGCGGCAGCTTAATGTGCGCGTGAAAGTGAACAACGTACGTGGGGGTCAAGTTGGAACTTGGAATGAAGATACACCACCGGTACACACGACGAGCTTGATTAATACTAATTATACTCAATACTAGATGAAGAAAAATAATTTGAAAAGAAAAAAAAAAAAGAAGAAGGAAGGAAATCCTAAACAACAAAGTGTGTGTTAATAATAATATTAATATATGTATATATATACCCACACATATGTATATATATATATAATATGTAATATTTGCCATAATAATATATCGATATTCAATATTTTACTTTTTAATATTATTTATTATAATAATTATTATTATACATATAAATAAATACCCTTATGTAGTCACTAGTTACAGCTAGGATGCACGTGTTTACGTTGTGTTTCACATATAATACTAAATTTGAACTGGGTTTATCCGTCATCAATAATCTTATTGTTTTTAGGTTTTTTCTTTTTTTTTTTCATGTTTTCTAATTTTTTCTTGTTTTTTTTTCCGTCTCTTTCGTATTTTCTCATCCATACACTATGTATATATTTTTAATAATTTTTTTTTTCTTTTTTTCGATTCTTTTCTTTCTTTTGACTATATAAATTCTGGTGTTTCACATTTCGACAATTATATATATATATTTCATATTCATATTTTATGTATGTATGTATATATATATATATTTTTTTTTTCAATTATTTTTGTTTTTGCACCAATAATAATCATTACTTAAGCAAAAATATTCAACTATGATTGGGTTATGAATTAATGATTATTGATTATTGACAATCGTGACGTAGACGTAAAAATACATGGACCATAAAAAATACGTATATGTAAAAAAAAAAAAAAAAGAAAAGGAAGAGAAGAATAATAAACGTACAATTTTTTTTTTCAACTATGTATATAATAATAAAACCGTAAAATAATAATAAATTTACCAATAAAACAGAAAAAAAATATGATTCTCGTTAACAATAAATTGTGTAAAACTTATCATTTATAAACATGTGTGTATAGTATGTATATATACCTCCTTCCCACCGGGATCGAGAGTGATAAAAACAAAACAAAAGTTGTTCAATTTTATACAAAAAAAAAAAAAAGAGAGAGACACAGATTCGTAATTTTTATTATTTTTTTCTTCTTTTTCTTGTTTTCCAATCTTCATTCGAGAAACTATTAGGCAATTTTCTCATGTATAATAAGTAATAATAGATAGATAATATATGAGTAAATAAATAATACCCCAACCACAGTCGAAAAAAAGCGTTGAATACAGTCAATGAAATTCTTTCAAAGAGATACTTAAATGCTACTAAGGACATTATACTTTTTATTTATTTATTTTATTTTATTTATTTTACCTCTTGTTTTTAATTAATGAGCAGTCATTGAGCATATAGAGTGTAAACAGAGATTGGTAATCGATCATTATTCTGCGTTATCGTAATATTACCAATTTATGATTACAATAACAATATATGGCCAAACGGAACGATTCCTATTCTTTTTTTCTTGTTGTTTTTCGTTTCATAAATCCCTCTCTCATCACACAGAATCATTAAAATATAATAATAATAATAATAATAATAATAATAATAATAATAATGATATAACAAAATGAAAAAGATAATTTATTTTCAAGTATCGAGAAGAAGAAAGAAAATAAAAAGGGGCATCAGAAATTTGACTTGATTATTTTGAACATACTGTTAACAACGTTGATCTAAAAGATATAATCATTAATCAAGGTATCCTAATAATTTATTATATTTTCATTATATTAATTCCGATATTTATATAAATATTAATATACATATATTTCATTTGTAATTTGACCGGTATACGTTTGGGCGTGTATGAATATGATGTGAATAAGAAAAAAATTTCACATACCCGAAAAATTTGGGGAGGGAGGGGGGAAGCATGAATACGTGATATTAAATTGATAAATAATTTCATCAATATTAAAGTGTTTTTTTTTTTTTTGGTCAATTTGAGCCTTGGAACGTGATTTTAAATATCCATACACACTTCGTCCACTGACTCCGTAAGTATCTATTCGACTAATAAATTGTTAAGATAAGAAGAGTGTTAAGACTCGTTTTTTTTTTTGTTTTTTGTTTTTGTGTTTTCTTGTTTAAATTCTTTTTCATTTTAATTTTTTCATCATTCTTTGACTAAAAAATAATTAAAATATAAAACAAGGATATATTGATATAATATGATTTATCTTATTATTTAATTAATAATAAGTGTGGTATCATTATTAATTAATTTATGTAATTATTCATCATTAATTTATTTAAGAGCAGTAATAAGGAATTATTTAAGATGCTGCCTATTAAATAGTAGGTAACAGCGTACAACCCAATAATGTAGCACAGTCAGTGGCCATTAAAATTATACATATATATGTATATATATAAAATGACCCAGACTTTTTCACTGATTTATTCAGAGATCACAGATCGATACAAAATGGTCGTTCCTATTGATGGATATGTCAGTGGAAATGTCAGTGGATCGTTACGATGACATATTCAAGCAAAAAAAAAAAAAAAGAGACTTTTCAATTTATCATCTTTTCGTTCTCATTACACAGGATTTGATTAAATTGACTATTAATTTATTCTATTTGTGTTTCCATACGTTGAGATAATGCTCTGATTAGGTTTTTCTTTTCTTTTTTTCTATCAGCGGTACGAGCTCTCTGTAATTATACCGTACAACAATGCCTCAAAAAACGATGATAATAATAATAATAATAATAATAGTAATAATAATAAATAAGAAGATTCCTACGTATCGAGAATTAATATCAATATTTTTTTTCAATTAAAAAAAAAGAAAAGACAACGAGAATACTTCGTGAAGCGTGATCCGAGTGCCGCTGGGAACCGGGTATTTAGACTAGCTGACCCCTAACAACATTCGGAACGAACACCGAAGAGAATACTTGATTTACATAGTTAGTCTGGTCAGTTGAGGTTTTTTTTTTTTTT
>JAFFZH010015238.1:21751-49910 GCA_018420115.1 Euura saliciscinereae | reverse complement strand
GTTTTAGCATGACGTCATTATATTATGCATATATATATACAGTTGTTTGTGTAATTTAAAAAATGCGGTTCAACGATATCAAATATACGTAAAAAAAAAAAAAAAAAATTTTCATTCAATTTTTTTTTACCTCTCTAATATAAAATACTGTACATATAAATATATTTTTTTTTATACGTATCAACTGTTAAAATATAAATTCTTACCGATATATGGTATAGTATATATATACTATATACATATATATATATGTGTGATATATTACGCAATATATAATATGATGGTTACATTATGCATGTATTTTACGATATTGGTATACATACTCTCAATCTCCGTTTAACCGGAGTCAAGGTCCTGTCCTAATTTGGGTTCACGGACCCAAAAAACGAAGAATAAGAAGTAGACACAGAAAAAAAAAAAGTCCCACCTTCCTCTCACACTCACCGATATATAGATTATAAAGAACCCACCGCAAAACCAACCGTTGTATTATAATATAAATAAATGTTTGTTACTTATTTTAAGGTCATTTACTTTTACCGCGACTCGATATTATCATCTCAAGGTCTATTATATAAAAATCACTCCTCAATTTTCAATACCACCTCTAGGATTATACAGACTAAATTCACCTCCGTATCCGCGTCATTATTATTATTATTATTACATAATGAATAACGATTTTTTTTTACTCTAACAAAAAAAAAAAAATATATATATACTAATAGATCGAAAAAGCCCTTTATTAAGCTTATAATAGAGACGATGCATCAATCGTACAACCGCGTTACCGTACGCCATGATCGCATAGAGTCAGCAGCGTCCATACTAGATGGTTTTGGCCCTGGGTCTTGTTTCGAAGGCCAATACGCTACCTCGACGTAACTGACGTTCGCTTTACGGCTATGAGCCGCGAGAGAGTGAGTAGAGCGAGACTGTGATACAAAACCTCATCAAATGGATAATAATAACAATATATGCAGCATAATGATAAGAAAGAAAATAAAGAAGCATCCCCTGCATCCCTTAATCGTAAGCTATTCGTCGAGGGTCGCGTTTGTGTTCAAAGAGTGCAATATAATAGGAACCAATAACACGCACGTGTTCTATTCCGTGGCCTAGGCTCAAAATAATCGCATCATCAATAAAGAGAGTCAGACTCTCGATGCTTGAGAATAAAACTTGAAACGCATCCTTGGTGTCTTATGATTCATGTACTAAGATCGCAATTATAATTATAATTTTTCTTTTCTTCTTCTTCTTCTTCTTCTTCTTGGAGACGAAAAATCGAATTGATAGTATAGAAATTAATTAAATTTTTAATTGAAATTTTTTACTCCTTTGATTCAGTATTAATAATAATAATAATAGAATAAAAATAAATTAATTTTATATATTTAATACCTACTGGTTCCAGGGGACTGTAGGAAGGGGGTAAAGAATATCCCCGTGTTGTGATTCTACTATATATAGTATTATATATACGCACTTTTATTAAACACACACAAAACTCTGTATTATATAAATAATTTTCTTTAAATTTAATTGTTTTTTTATCGATAAATTTGATTTTTTTTTTCCTCCAACAGATTTATTTGCTGTTTTTTTTTATTACTGCTGAATCATCTCGAAGCACTTGTTCTATTTAATTTCATATTATTATTATCATCATATATTTATTATTGCCTTGAAATATTTGTTGCCTCACACATTGTATTTTTTTTTTTTTTTTTTTTTTTATATTACAATAACTTTATATATTCTTTTTTTTTGTTATCGAATAATGAATAAATGAGATCCAAAACCAGTTTAATTCATTTGTTTCTCTTCACTTTCGTTGGCACAAAACACAAAACGTAATTTTCAATTTCAACGATAGTGTAATTAATAAATTAATTAACACTTACAATTAGGTTTCTATATTCAATACTTTTATCATGTAGGTTGTTAAAAGTTTATTTATTTTTATTTTTTTATTTCCCCTAGTAAAAATGAGATAATTCCTTCTTCTTACAATACTTCACAGTCTTTTGAAAGAAGAAGAACAAAAACAAAAAAACATGTAAAAAAAAAAACTCTTTTCAATTAAACTAAAACAATCGCAAAACTGGTAATAAAGTCAGTATAGTATATATATTATATATATATATATATATATATATATATATCTTTTTTCTTCTATCGGTCTCTTATATCGAGTTATAAAAAAATACGATACTTTTTTTTTTCAAAGTAATAGAGAAACGCGTTCGTGTGTTTGGAACCGCGAAGTAACACTGAGCAATTCTTTAGCCAAGTTAACTCTTGGCTTCGCCTAGCCCGCCTCTAGCTTCCACTCTACACGCTAAAACCTAGGTTAGAATTGCGATCGTGTATCCCTCTCCCTCTCGCACTCTCTTTTTTTTACATACCCAGGTACACACACACACACACACACACACACATTCATCCGTTCATCTCTCTTCATTTAAACTCCTCTTATACTCCCAGGGATCTTTCCCTCTCTCTCTTACACCCTCGCATATTCGGCCTCTCTCGTCCCTTTTACCGCGCCGCTATTTCGAGTGTACAATGAATGGAGGGGGAACTGAGAGACCGAGACGGAGACATTCGAGGCAGTAGTGGTGGTGGGGGGACGACATCGTGAGGACGCGATCAACCCGGTGGGGAGAGAACGACGAGGGACGCGACGTTGGGTTGAGAAAGGAGGGGGTATTGTAAGGCCACAGCCACGGTCACTAGCTTCGCACGCGCACATTCAAACTCGTAAACTTCCCCCCCGCCAGCCCTCCTTACCTCAACTTATATCACTTTACTACTCTCGCGCGCACGTTTGAAGGCAAGGAAAGACACGAGCGAGGCAAGGCGAACGTTTCGGATGTTGATGCTGATGCTGATGTTGCACCGAAATCGCACTGATCGGATCGTATTTGATGCTTTTTTATGTTAATTTATTGTAGAAAATTTCTAGATTTTAATTTATTGTATTATTAAAAATTAATTTATTCTAGTTATCGATTTTAGAAATGATAGATTTATTATTATTTATATATTTATTATTATTTATTATTGTTAAAAAAAATAAAGTAATAAAAACTGTCTATAAATAATTTGACAAAATTTTTGTTCTCTTCTTTTTCATGTAAGAATTAAATTGATTATCGATAAATATTTTGTATGAATAAATAAAGCAACATATAGTCTATTGTGTTGAACGATAATACATATATTCAATATATTTTCTTTATTTCCTTATTTATTGGATCATCATGTGGTTCATAAAAAATTATCGCTTTGACATTGTATCACTTTACAAAGTTTTTATGAGTCTCATTTTATTATTTTTCCTCTTTATTCTTCGTTTCTATTGTTTGAAGATCAACGTTGAACCAGAAAATGGGAAAAATTAATGATTTTCAATTATATTCAAAAGAGACTGTAATTTTAGTGCGATATATTATATTATATATACATAATAATATATGCATTATTATGTCATTATACATACATAGAATGATAAATAAAAATATAAATAATAATAATTCTGGAGCAAAAGAAATATAAAAAAAATTAAAAAAATTAAAAAATCAGAGAAAACAGTGCAAAAATTATTCGCATACCCAATTAATTGCTTCTGCGGTCGACTACTCTACAGAGTAGTTATAATACGTAGGATTCTTCTTCTCTATACTGTTATAACTGCACAACTGCTGCAGACGCGCAGAGCTTCGGCCTTGTTACGTCACTCGTATTCACGTATGTACTACCTATGCATGTAAGTATGTGAATACGAAATTCATTTAACAGAAAACTGTTGGCAGGTTCCGCGTCTCTTTTTTACAAAACTTCACGCACACAATTTTAATATTATTACACTATAAAATATCTGATAAAGATAAATATGATACTATTTATATTAAAAATTTCATTTTTTTTTTTTTTTTTTCAATAAAACGTCTCAATTCAATGAACCTAAAAAAAAAAAAAAATTAAAAAAAAAAAAAAAAAAATTCTGTATTATTTATGACAGTTTAATTCATTCCCGAAAATAAAATGAAGAAAGAAATTATTAAAATCGTCTGATTTACGGAAACTAAAGAGAATTGACAACGATTCAATTCGTTTGAATTACTATGATAATTTTGTGTGATAACGATAATACAAGCGTCACGAGTGACAAAAAAAAAACGACTTCAAAACCAAACTACTCAACCGATTTTGATGAAATTTATATGGGACTAATCTGAAAGTATACCCTTTCGAATAAAAAAAGAATTTTCCGAATCGGTTTATAAATGACGGAGTTATGGGGTAACAAACATAAAAAAAAAAAAATACAACCGAATTGAGAACTTCCTCCTTTTTTCAAGTCGGTTAAAAAAGAGAAAAAATTTATCAAAATAAAGGATAAAAGTTTTTTCTTTTCTTCTACAAAGAAAGAAAAAAAAAATTGACAGAAATTGTGAATTAAGAAGAAAGTAATATTTTTTCATAATAAAAAAGCAAGATAAATTTTTCTTCGATATTTTATTATCTAATTAATCTATGGATTAAAAAAAAAATCATAATAATTCGAATGCGTTGTTATAACGACGGAGAAGATGAAACTTGAGGTGTTCAAGTTAATGATCCGATATGTGCAATAACAACGATTTAAATTTAGGCTAAGGATATAGTCGTTCGACGCTGTTCGAATATGGGCCAATAGAACATCAAAAGAGTCGTCGAAGGGCTTTCTTGGGCCCAATGCCAGGCGGTTTACTCACAATCGGTCGTCGTGTGGGGGCCGCCCGAAGGGCCCAGCGATTCCGATTCGCTCCCGTCCAATATGTATAAGCCAGATAGAGAAATAGTTTATATATATATGTGTGTTTGTGTTAATTTATAGATACAAAAAAGACTATCGCTTTCATGAATAATAAATATTCATACGCATGTATATAAGATACTCTCGCAATATAATTTAAAAAAAAAAAAAAAAAAGGACAAGCGCCTGAAATATAGCGGTTGGAGTATTTTTTATTTTTTTTTTCGAACGGCTTTTAACCATCACCTGCATCGGAGAGCATGAGAAACAGTCAAGGCCCAGGCAATGACTTGCCGTGACATATATTGAGTTTGTATATATAGGCCCACGCATAATAGATACATATATACATAAGCCAGTCGCGCAGGTTCACATATTTAACGATATTGAATATTTTTATTTGATTTTTTGTTTTTCGATGATTTCGTGTATCAATTCGTCAAATATATATATTATCGTTTCGTGCACCCTAGGTCATAACGATTATAAGAATATAAAGTGAAAGAAATTATCATGAGATTGAAAAACGATTAAGATAAATAAAATTAAAATAAATAAACGGCAGAAAGAAAAGGAAATATGGGTATTATCGTCAATTAGTGTAATTATTTCAGATTATGATCAAGATATAGCGTACAAAGCTGTGTATTTGAATGTAACAACGAATACACTGTTGAAAATATATTGAAATTTTTTATGCAAATGGGAATAAAATTTGAAAATCCTGGTGATTGAAATGAAATTAATATAAAACATGTTCAAATTTTCATATTTGTGTCTTAATATTGAGGAAAACATACCGAGTTTTCAATCGCTGTATCTCAATATTGATATGGTTCTATTAAATTTATGAAACTGTTTTGGAGATTCAAAACATACTATGATTCATTTTTAGTTCTCAGTGACTGAGGTATTTTTTAATTATTCATTTAATTATTATCGTAGCACTGAAAACCTATTTTTTTTTATGAAAAATTGATCGTGAATTTTCATATCATACGATTATTCAGCGGAATTTTCAAAACATTCTGTATATAAAATTTAGAATAAATCTTTGCTATGAAATTTCCGAATGATTTTGAATTTTTTTTCAATTGTTATATGAATATTGAAATATTAAAAAAGTTTAACTTTAATATCCAAAAAATATATGTTAATTGCGCTTCACATACATTTTTTAAAATCGAATACAGAAATGTACTCTCAGTGATTAGTGTGTCTCCGATAAATCTGCAACTAACAGAGTCACCAAGGCGATTGGAAGATTTTCATAACGCCGCGGATTAGGAAATTGCGGCAATGGGTACAACGAGTTTTCGAAATATCAATTTTGAATGACCGTCAACACAGCATCATCACTCTCAATCTCCATCCCAGTGAGAGATTTCGACCTAGGTGGTAATACGTCGAATACACAAACGAGGATATGACATGACGCGAGCGCTCATAGGTCGAGTGCCAACGTACGTTTAGTGGGCCAGTGTCAGTCATCGACATCTCGGAATATTATAACCGAAACCGATTGCTACATGGTTACATGGTTACATGGCTGTATCCACACATCCCACTTACGACAAATACAACAGTCGTTACACTGTTAGAAATTTATGTATCAAAGTTTCATAAAAATGTATGTGAAACGATTAACATATACTTTTTGTACATTAAAATTAAACTTTTTCAATATCTCAATATTCATATAACGCAATAATTATGTTGTCAGAGGCCTGTGATAAATGGATGAAAAGACAGAAAAAAAAAAATGAGCAAAATATCGTTATAGTGGGAAAAGTGTCTAGGCCAAGAGTTCGGAGGCCTATCGAGGCCCCGCGGTTACACAAACCCAACCGGGGCCAGTGGCCATTATTTGGGCCAATGTTACCAGAGGCAAGGTTACCTAATGTTAACCAATACGGTGTAATTCTCTGTCATTCCCCTTCCAAGCTCGTTCACACCGGGTCGTGTATAGGTTCTTTTACACGATAACTCGATGGTGTACGATAAAAAAAAAAAAAAAAATGCGTGTGTACGTTATACGTGCGTAGATGTATCGCGTTTCTCATATGAAGGTGATATAGCGCAATACCTTCTCTATTTCGGTGTATATATGATCCGCGCGCACAACTTTCCCCGTTCAAAAGTAACACTTACAGGTTTATCTTTTGCGGTACGCGCAACCTTCGAATCGCGTCCGCGTCGGTTAACAGAAATTCTAAAAAAAAAAGGAAATACTTTCATCGAAAGACAACAAACGAATCAAGATTTTGTCATTTTTCAAAAGCTAAATTTGCTTCCACCCCTCTTCATCCGTTTAGAGGTCGAATTTTAAAAAATGCTCCAATTACTTTTTAGATATTTGAATGAGCAACAGTTTGAGGCAAGGACGACGTCGATATATCATCGGGCTGAAGATACAAGGAGAAGGTAAAAAAAGAAGATAGAATATAAAAGAACAAGATAGAAGAGGATGAAGAAGATAGAAGAAGATAAAGAAAGAAGGTAAATGATACAAGAAGATGGTAAAAGAAGAAGATAGAAGAAGAAGATGAAAGAAGTAGATCGAAGATGGAAGATAAAAAAGAAGATCGAAGATAGAAGATTTTTAAATGTATTGACTTTCAAATGGGGAAAACTATCTAGAGCCCCTCTAGGGCGTTTCCAGAGTTGCGACGTTGGTCATGATTTTTCGCATTCGTATCTATAGGTATGCTAAGAGGGTCCTAGGAGGGTCCTGGATAGTTTTCCTTGATTTGAAAGTCAATTTCTATACGGGTTGATACTCAACACCGTCGGACGAGAGCTATCAACTATAGGTGGTTTTTATTTTCTTCTTTTTTTTATTTCCTCATTTTTTTTATTTCTCTTCTTTTCACTTATAAATGCGCCGATCAGCGATCGCACGGACTTGTTTAACATCGCGTACCGCGCGTAACCCTAGCGGAGAAAGCTAAGCCACTTTCTCTACATTGATACATACACACACACTGACATTGTTGTTCTCCCGCCATCTGCAGTCTCACTCTCGTATTATGTACGTGTGTATACGTATACCCTATTGCATCTATCGCATGCATTCGACGCCGATTCGCGTAGATGCTTTTATAACTATATGTATATACATACTCACGACGCGGACGCCATTATATTCGTCTAGGTGCGAATTATCATTGTTGGTAATTTCATATTATCGTAAGACCGACAACTATAACGCGCGGGATTTAATTTCACGCTCAATATATACACATATATATGGTAGTTAGTATATAATTTGAAAACTAACTATTATACATACCTATACCATATACGTCTTAGATATTATAAAACTGTATATTATTCGCGTTATTCAAGCTTTATGTTATTCAATATATATATATCAAATTGTGTAGTGAGGTGTGATTGTTCGATTCATTAATTTTTTATTTTCTTTTATGTCATTAAATATGGAATTTTGAATTAAAAAAAAAAAAAAAAAATTGTATCATATTAGATCCGAATGAATTTTCAAGTAATTTAATTTATCTTATACTAATTTCGACAATAATAAATTTGATTATTGACCAGAGAAAAAACATCGAGAACGAAAGAAAACGCACGAATTTAATCCAAGTACACGAAAGTACGACAGGTATTGTGTACCGTATAACATAATATAGGTAGGCAGGATAAGCAGCGTCCCTATACCTTCGGTCACGGGGCGGGTCTCTCTCTCGCCAGGTCGTTTATTTATCTTCTCTGCTGCAACAGCCAAGAGGACCGCGAGAGGGTACGTATGGCCCGGCCCAACCGCTACACACGTAACGAACACCGCGTCTCATTCCCTCCCCGGTATCCCTACTAGGGTAGCGGAGGGGAGGGGAGGGGTGTGCGAGACCTATTGGAGGCCTGCCCTCACGTGCCCGTGACGTATTTACACGAGGTGCAATACCCTGTGACGTCATTATACGATGACGTGTGGTCACCCGCGGTCATTGCACCACGGAGCCGCACCGCCGCTCCTGCACCTCTGTACCGCGCATAGACGACGCAACGCAACGCCGATGCAAACGATGCTGCTTCGTCCCGTATCGCTCGGACTCGAACTCGTACTCGATCATCTTTTATCTCATTAATCGATTAATTTTTGTCGATATTTTTACTATTCGCTTCGTTAAATAATGTGTATATTTGAAAAATAAAATAAAATGAGTTTTTTTTGCAATAATCCCTCATTTATATTCATACACCGATGTTTGTAGGTAATCGTTTTTTTTTCCTGATGCTCGTCACCCCCTCAATATTTCGCGTGGTTAATATCGTTGTGGACTAATCGCTATTTTATACTCGATTCGATTCGATTAGAGGTCGAGTGTGTTGGGTTTGAGAACGCGGTTGGGGTGGTGGGGGGCAAGTAGCTCGCCGGTCAGAGACCTCGCTCGCAGGGCCGTCGCTAACGGAGGGAAGAAAATATACTCGAGAGTTGTTACAGAGAGTATACCGCAAAGCGCGAACTTGCAGCGATTCTTATTGGCGAGTAGGGCCAAAGTGGTCGGCGCGATGCACCACTTCCATGTATTTTTCGAATAAACATGCATGGGGAAAAAAGAATCGCAGAGACAGAAATTGCGTTAGGCTGCGATTTGGGACTCGCGACCCAATTTTGGTTTATTTATATCAATTATAAGATATAGAATAATTAATTATAGCTTCTATTGTTATTATTCACAATTGTATGTATAAAAATAAATAAATAAACTTACCGAATAACGGCGATATATCCAAGAAACGCAGTGAAATCCGTCAAGTAGATGATTATTATTTTTTTTTAACAAAACTGTATATTGTAGTGGCAGCGGTAGATCGAGAGAAGAGCAGAAAAGAAAGTTGAACAATAATTAACCACTTTTATCACTACTATCACTATAAACTCGACTCGTTTTCATTACGAGAATTACACGAAATGTTTATGTATATATATACATATATTTTAGTGGATGAAATAAATTTATCCTCTCACTGTACGTCATTTACATTCAATAAAGACACTGATTCAAAAACACACAGAATTATTTAGGTATTCACTTATTGAAATTTTTGTTTTGTTTTGTTTTGTTTTATGATAAGACGAAATAGATAACAGATATTATACACGAATCGAGACTAGAAGCTCAAATAAGAACGCGAATATTGACTCTATTGGATGAAATATAACATATATTCGCATATTTATACGCAAGTAGAAGCATAAAGGTTTATATTTTTGTCCCACGTGGTGTACGCACGAGATACACGAACCCCGAACGTTACCAGGCGCCACAACACACGGTATCGTTGCCCGCGCGCGACTGACTGACTCTCTACTCACTACTCACTACTCGACGAACGAGCCGAAGCAACGAACGAACGAAACGATACGAAACGAGACGAGACGCGAAGCGGCGACGGAACGGTGCTCCCAGGTTTCGCCGCTTCCCAGTTCTTCTCTCTCTCTTTCTTCCATCCCCCGTGGATTGTGGAATGAATTCTACTATCGTCTCTCTCTCTCTCTCTCCGTTTCCCCCACCCCTTGGTTTCTAACCCACCCGCGTAAACGGCAGAGAGAAAGGCAGGGGGGGGGGGAAAGGTTTGTGTGAGGATAAATTTACGCCGTATCTCAATTTTTCGTACCTCACTATTTTCTTATTCTTATGATTCTACTTCTTCGACGCTTAGCTTCGCTGTATTATATATCATGTACGCTAGCCCTCTGTGATTTATTATACACCATGCGGTTCTTTTCGGAGTGTGCACACCTACTTTTGAGGCAGGTTAGGGTACGGCTTAGCCTCATTCGAAGCCAGTTTCGGATCAACGTAGTATCTATATATCTTCTTTGAAATGCTTCTCATCGAGTAGTTTAGTTTTTTTAATTCTTTATCCACAAGTGTTGTATAAAAATAATAAGACTTTGAAGCTTCGACTCTACGACCCTCGATTTGAAAAGAATTAAAACAAAAAACAAAAAAAAAAACTGTCAACGTCACTTATAATGAATATGTATTTCGAAACTGTAGTAATGATAATAATGATTGCGTTATTCAATCGCATAAACTAAACAATTGAATATGTTTATACCCATCGGGAACCGAACGAGATTGCTGAACACCAATATTACGTTCCCGCGGTGTTATTACAACGAACTGAAGAAGAAAAAAGAATGAGAAACGTCAATATAATAACAAACGAAGCGATTGAATGCGAGAAAAAAAAAATATACAACAATAAAATATTTCGCAAGTATAAACAATAAAAAGAAAGAAAAAAGAAACTTGAAGGGATTCATGCCACTCGGCTTCCCGCGCAATACAATATGTTTTGAGGTTATTATCCTCAAGGTTAGAATCCACGAACGATTTGATGCCGTATTTTTATTTCCGATTATTTATGTTTTCACCCGAAATTCGATGGGTAGTAGAAATCACATCGTGTGAAAATTCGTCAATCGTAAGGTCAAATATTTACATATAGGTAATATGTATTTGTGTAAACCTAACTGACCTAACTTCCTTTGATACACGTTGTACATACCTACGCGTTATCATTATTTAAACGAGGAGTGTGTTATTTTTGTATCGTAAACATTGTCTGGTCGATTAATATATTTTAATATACACGCTGTGTGTAAAACATGGTCTAGACGAGTATACCTTCATTTGTTCAATATACTTCGTGTTTCTCCAACTGCAGTTTAACAAGCGTCGAAAATTAGATAACGATAATTGGGCTATGAATTATTCTACCACAACTGTGACGAATAGTAATTCGGAACGAATCCCCATACCCCCACCGATATATCTATACCGTTGCGTAATAATTAGCTATTCAAAAGCGTATTACATTATCACACGCTTCTGCGTTAAATTCTAACTCTGCATTTTTACTTGTTTTTTTTTTCATGTTGTTATTGTCTACTATCAACCATCCTGCCTGCAGCATATAACAGCTATAGTTGTATTAATAGATTTATAATATACTGCAGCGAGTGTCTCGACAACGTAGGACTTCCGGATATAGTTATTCAACGATTCCAACGCGACTGATATACGATGTTAAAAACTGTAAACATCCCTTAAAGCGCGAGTAATTCTACAAGGTCTCGTGTTTCTTCTGCCTAGTGCCTCAGGCTCACGCTCGTATCCCGTGGTACTAAAACTCGGTATATTAACCACGCGTGGGTGATTAGAGCAAGAGGGAGGACGCACGGTTCCCAAGACATCCTCGCAGCTGCGTTCGCGAGTTCAACAGCATCCTGCGACAATTTACACCGGGATTTAGGCCCAGGTCGTCCCGATTCCCGCGTTACGTTGCTTCGAGAAGCCCGACGTCGTCGTCGTCGTGGCAGCGGTTCGAGAAGAGTATCGCCGGTTTTGCTGTGTTGGGCGGTTTTACTCGCCTGTGTCGGGTTGTACGTTGGCGTTCGTTCACCCTGACGGGGGCACCAACCTGGCCTTAAAGCTTTGGCTTTACTTCTCGCTCGCTACTCTCCTCTACCTCGGAGAACTCGTGGTATATAACTACTCGACGCTCCTCACCTACGTACTGCACTCTACTCGATGTCCACTTCGACACACCTCGCCATCCTGCAGCTATACACGATCGTGCTCGTGTATTATGTAATGAGAAGAAAAAAAGTCTCCCATTTGTATATCATTGAGGGATCGAAAAGAGAAATAAAGACGTTCAAAACAGAACAAAACAATTTATTATTCTACACATTGTTTACAACAAATGTTTCGAGTCTGGTTGACCAGCACTGGGTCAGCGGGGTCGTGACCCTCCGACCGTTAGATCTTGAGTTACGTAATCCGAGGTGCTGGAATAACTGTTTTAACACCCACCAAGGTGTGCTGTAGGTAGATCGACGTTACCTGAGGGTTCTTCTTTGATCAGTCGGTAAATAAACACGAACACTGTAAAACACTTGAACTTTCTTCTTTCTTCTTTGTACTTGAAACCGAAAACGTGTATCACTTGACTTTTTTACGCTGTGATGCGGTGTTGAATAACAATAACAAAAGTTATCCCCCTACACACACGCACACACTGATCGTCGGTAAAGAAGAACAGCTTGGAGGATAAAGACGTTTATTTCGTTAATAAAAGTACAGTATTCTTATTCTAGATCGTATCCTAGGTGTAATGAAGGGCGCGAGCGTTGACCATTCTTATGGAAACTGGATTAGCCTGGGTGTCGGGACTGGGTCCAGGGCTGGCTCTCTGTTGCTGATGCGTGTAGCTAACTTCCATGTCTATCTCGTCTAATTCTTCCTCTTCTTCTTCGTGGGTATCGGACTCCTCCTCTTCCTCTCCTTCCCCCTCCTCTTCCTCCTCCTCTTCTTCTTCTTCTTCCGAACCGCGAAACTGAGAAAAAAGTTAGGTTAGGACAGCTGATAGGTTAGGTCGCGTTAAATTACCGCTTACATCGCTCGCAGACTTTCCAATCGGTATTTGATCGTATCGTTCAGCTTGGATACTGTCCATCTGAAACACGAACGTTATTCAACGCTACGCAACAAGGGGACGTTAAATTAATTTACCCAGGCTTGATGCTCCTTCTCTAGCGCCATAACTTCGCTCTCATCGTCGCAAGGCTTGTCGGCGTCGAACCATAACGGGTCTATTGATCGCGGCTGCAAGTTCGGCCACAACGGCATGAAAGACATTCTCTGCCATAAAATTATATCAGACGATCGTTTTCTGTTTTTCAGAGATTCTCACTGACAGTTTCAACGATCGTTTAGAAAACAAATGAACTCATCGAGACTATCCACCGCGAGGTGGCGCGAATCTCATATTTGAAATAGCGCGCGAGTTCACAATATGGATTATGAATAACAAAATAATTATAATATCTTTAGTCGCAATTTCAATATTTGAATAAAAAAAGAAAATTACACAGATTTCAAACTATCCTTTCATTTTCCTCGAAAGATACGTTCCTTTTCGTTTGTTTCTGGCACATAACCTCAAAATACGGTTGATGGAACATCGATGAATGTTTTTTTCAGGTTATGTCGAATCCGTACGATGACCTAAAATAATTCGCTTTCGATTTGTTTCCCAATTTTTTTGAATCAACGATTAAAATTTGGGACCGACCGCAGCGCCACCATGCGGCGAAATTCAGTCTCAACGCGGCCATCACAACAGTGGACCCTAACCTCTGTCACCGTCAAGTGCGAGGACAGACTGTAATAAAACCGAGGGTGTACAACAAAGTTGAACGAATCGTTGATGGGTAACGAGAAGAGCGCCCTCGGTGGGCTTGAAATTGACGAGAAAGCGGTTGAGATAACCGATTTCTGGCTCCACCACAGCGCTACCCTGGGCGGTATGAGTCCTCAGACGTTGTCCGTTTTTGTCAGCGAGCCTTCGCTCCACTCGGGTGCCAATTTTGGGAAGCCTTCTCCGCTGGAGAGAACGGCGAAGGTAAGATTAGCCGGGTTCTAGTCTCTCCATAAGCTGACGCGGTCTCTCTATCCTCAGCATCTGATGCTCCACCGTCACCCTTGCATCCTGAAGTACATATCGTCCTGGCACAAAGGCAGCAAGTTTTTTCTGGCTACGGAGGAGGTCAAGCCGTTGGTTCAGGTCCTGGGGACGCAGACCAGTCTCCAGATCTGCATAGGTCTTCACAGTATCATGAGGGCGCTTATATTCCTCCACGAAAAAGCGCTGGCCTCGCACAACAACGTTTGCAGCAGCGCCATATACGTGACTCCGGACGGATTCTGGAGACTCGGAGGACTCGAGTATCTGTGCAGGTTCACGGAACTCACTCCTGCCTATCTACAAAAGACTAGAAACTACAGATACGAGAAGGCGATATCGCCCGAGGAGGACGGAGCCAAGTCCGCGGTCCTCTTGGAACCATCCGCCATAGACCAATTCGCCTTTGGCGTACTCGCGGAGGAGGTTTTGAACCTCAAGAGCGACGGTGAGTCGAATCTATTCGCAATCTACCCGAACAGTGAATTTCAATCTGTTTTCGTTCTCTTCCACAGACGACGTACCCTCTTTAGCTGACTTCAAGGAACTGTGCAAGAAGCATTTACAGAACGCAGAGCCCACGTTGAGGACCAAACTATCGTCCGTACTCGTCCATCCCTTCTTCACGCACGAATTCATTAGGATACACAGTTTCCTCATGGAACTGCCGCTTAAAAATGAGACGGAGAAGCAGGATTTCTTCTCGTAAGTATTTATCGTCGATAAACTGTAAAGATCCTGTGATAATAACAATGCTTTTGTTGTCCACAGAAATTTGGTCGTTCAACTGAATAAATTTCCTGAGAAAATAGTCGCGGAACAATTGGGAGGACTCCTGCTCTCCAGAATGGTTCTTCTGGACTCTACCGCTCAATCCAAACTACTGCCGTTCGTTTTAACACCTAAAGGTGAGGAACGGAAGACGCAGCGTCAACACATCGATTCTAATCGTTTTTCAACCTTTCCCCAGAAGAGAACAACGAGTCTGATTACCTCTTCACTCTATCAACGTTCAAGAAATACTTGGTCCCAAAATTGCTGCAGATGTTTTGCGTTCACGACGCCCAAATCAGACTCCTGCTTCTCTCACACTTCAATTCGTTCGTCGATGCTTTTCAACTGGACGATCTGAAGCTGCACGTTCTACCGGAACTGCTGGTCGGTATCAAGGACACCAACGATCACCTGGTCAGCACAACGCTGCGCGCTTTGGCCGATCTAATTCCGCTTCTAGGAGCTGTTACCGTGATCGGGGGAAGCAGAGGGAAGTTGTTTACCGATGGCAGACCAAAAAAGGCTCCGAGGGTGAAGGAAAGCAAGGCGAAAGTCAGCTGTGTGCCTGACGTCGTCTTGCGATCGAAACCATCAGTCTTAGAATTGCCAGAGAGACCTTCTCCAGACGGAGGCGAAGACCGGAATGATTTGATCTCGATAGCCCCTGAAGAAGAGGGAAATTGGTCCGACTGGGACGCGCAGGAGACTTCGATAGTGGAAACGGAGGCGTCGGAGATCAGGATAAACGGAGACGAGAGTCTAGAAGATTTGGGGAGGGATTCTGAGGATTTGTCGATCATTCCGAAGGCTGAGAACTTGAAGTATTCCAAGAAGCCGGTGATATCGGACATCACTGAACTAGATATTAAAAATTCTAAACCGATGAAGATTTCGAAGGAGGAAATCGACTTCTTTACGGACATGGAACCCGTGATTAAAAAGACACAGGTTCTTCACATAGAGGAAACTGCGCCTGTTGTAAAAAGCATGTTCGACGTTAAGACCGTGAATACGGCGGTCGAAGGAGACGGAGATGACGGATGGGGGGATGACTTGAACGACTGGGGGGCCGAGGATTCACCTCATTCGAGGGATTAGCATAAACTGAATGATTATTTAAGAATTATTTCCTTCCATTTTTTACTACTCCTTCTCTTCTCTTTATCTTGTTTTTCTGTACATCGAAATTTTCTCTGGTTTTTAGAATGACGTATAAATTGTAATATAAGACGTGATGTATATAATTGTTAAGATGCTTTAAGCCGTAATAATTGTTGTACTAAATTTATAAATAAGAAAAAATATTATAATTTAGAAAATAATCCGTATTTAATCTTACTAGTAGGTAGACAACCAATAAACGTGATAAATTACTATTCCACGACAATGTATTATTATTTATCCATATTGTTGTTATAGAAAAAGTGTGAAAAAATAACTGTGAAAAAAAACATTTTTTTGTACAGCAACCGTTTATCCTAGATTTTAATTGATATTAATAAATCAATTGTTCATTCTCATTGATGTATAATGCAGTCGATTTTTTCAATGTCTTTGTCAACAAAAGTTCAATATTTTTTTGTTATAATTGTTAATTTCGTATTTTTGTTTCCAAACTTATGGATTGTAAATATTCTAAAACACTCTATATCAGTAGAAACTTAATTGACCGCGAGATTTGAAGATTATTACTACAAATTTTAATCGCGGGTTCCAAAATTTTCGATTTTTTTAGGGCCTGAAAGAAGCTACAAAAGTCGAATATTCTCAACAACAATTCAAATAATTCCCGCGCTAAAATTCTCGAAGTTCGATAGAGATAGTGTGCTTACTGACCTTCGAGTTCGATAATCGCCCGAAGATGGGGCTGTGGTACCGGAAACAGTACTCTGATCACAAGTAGAAAGCATCGCGCAAGCGCCAGACCGATGTGTTTCTTTTCTACGTGGGCCGTGCGTCGTCACGGTCGTTCGAATACTCCGTTGCGTCGTCTTCGGAAGCTAAATCATCATGGTGAGTGAACAGAGTCTTTAAATAATACGAAAACCGTAATATACTAACAATTCTGAGCTCAATCGCACCGATTTCCTCCGAATAACGTCTAAGATGCTTCTAATATCCGCGGATTCCGTCGGCCGAGAAACGTGGTGGCGCAATGGCCGACTCCGGCCTCGACCATATTGCCTGCCTCGCTAACGGTCTCTTCTCTCATGTCGAATTTAGGGGTTCGTCAAGGTGGTTAAGAACAAGCAGTACTTCAAGCGTTATCAAGTCAAGTTCAAGAGGCGTCGCGAGGGGAAGACCGACTACTATGCCCGCAAGCGTCTCACCGTGCAGGACAAGAACAAATACAACACTCCCAAGTACAGGCTGATCGTGCGGCTATCGAACAAGGACATCACTTGCCAGGTGAGAAACAAACGAACGAATTATGAAATAATAAGTCGCTAATTTTATCAAATGATGATCCACTCAGCTCGCTTTGATACAGAACTGAAGAAAAAACAATTGTTCCCTAATAAATCAATATTCTGAACGATAGAAGCTTCAAACACCGCGATTCTGCCGAGAAAACTAACGAAAATCACTAAATATTCGTACGTCGATTTTCGATTTTAGGTCGCATACTCGCGTATCGAGGGGGACAAGATTGTGTGCGCGGCGTACAGTCACGAGTTGCCGAAATACGGAGTCAAGGTTGGTCTCACCAACTACGCCTCCGCCTACTGCACCGGACTTCTTCTGGCCCGAAGGGTAAGCCTATTTTCCTCCTCGCCTCGATTTTTATCCGATCACCGACGAAACCACCGAATGATGATCCACTCAGCTCGCTTCGATACATAACTGAAGAAAAAACAATTGTTCCCTAAAACTAAATAATCTGAATGGTTTTCGTCGATCGATTCCCTTTCTCCGTCTCATCCAAACGCCTCTTACCCCGATTCACTCGTTTTCAGCTCCTGAAAAAGCTCGGTTTGGACACTCTCTACGCCGGAACTACAGAGATAACAGGTGACGAGTACAACGTCGAAGAACTCGACGACGGTCCCGGAGCCTTCCGATGCTACCTCGACACCGGACTCATGAGAACCACGACTGGGGCTCGTGTTTTTGGAGCCATGAAGGGAGCCGTGGACGGAGGACTCAACATCCCCCACAGGTGAATAGATCAGCGGTCTTCGATCTTCCCAGTTCTAGTCCTGTTTACAGTAACGTGATGAATGTAGACACATGCGCGTCATATGAACCACCGCGAAGCGTAAGTCTTTCGGAGTGTTTTACTCCGTTGGGAAGAAACTTTGCATCGGTATCGGAAGATTATAAAGTGTCTCTGATAAATTTCGAGCCACCGGAGCCTCGTGTGATACGATTCGAACAATTTCTGACCGTTTTTCTTCGCCCCGCAGCACCAAACGGTTTCCTGGATACGACAACGAGTCTAAAACCTTCAACGCGGACGTACATCGGCAGCACATATTCGCACAGCACGTAGCCAATTACATGAAAACGCTCGAAGGAGAGGACGAGGAGGCGTACAACCGTCAATTCTCGCAGTACATCAAGAACGGAATTACCGCCGACAGTGTTAGTATATTTTCTACCCCTCGGAGAGGCAGAAGACACGTCCGACTTGAATTACTACTCAAATCTTTTAGAGTTTTTGTAGTGTCGCTGTTGGACCACATTAAACGCTCTGGTTATTTGATAGAATGAGTTTTCAGAGTGAACCATTCGTACCATTGACCTCTGTGACACGATTTTCCACTAAAGCTTCTGGAAGTTTGTCCCTAACGGTTTTTTCTTCAATTCTTCCACAGATTGAGGGAATCTACAAGAAGGCTCACGAAGGAATCAGAGCCAACCCTGTCCACACTGTTGCGAAGAAGGCGAAGGAGCCGGTTAAGAAGCGCTGGAACCGCGCCGGTCTCACGCTCTCGGAGAGGAAGAACCGTGTCGCCCAGAAGAAGGCGTCTTTCCTTAAGAAATTGGAGGAAGCCGAAGCCTAATTTCGTTTCTTTACTAGACGCCGCGAAACATCGCTCTTCACCACGTTATCTATTCAAGAGTTTTTCTGCAGTTAACGTATTCGTAACGTTCTCAGAATGTAAAATGTCTTTTTCTTTGTTTCAAATCTCTGTGTCGTTGATGGCGATGCGAAAACGGCTATGTAATAAACGGATCGGATTCAACCCTACAACTCTATCTTCATTCATTCTTTGTACATGTACATACATATATTATACATACAACTATAAGTAAATTTTCTTTTTACATAATTATTCGTTTTTTTTTTTCAATTATTACTTTTAACTAGTTAGATAAAATTTGAAGCGCTTTTGTGTTCCTTCAATTTTTTCTTCGTTACACCGCAAGAGAAAATAACTCGATGTTACTGGTTCCTCGTAGCTCTTTTACACCATGGATGCTGGGTTTCCGTTTGTAGCCAAAGAGACTGAACAAAATCCTCGAAATCGTTTTTCAAATTTAAAGATCAATAATGATTCAGGAAACAGATTGCTAGATATTCGAGACGTGGCGCAAACTCGCTCTGATTTTGGTACGCAGGGTTTAGCTAGTAATAATTCAATCATCCGTGACGATTTATTAACTACTATTCGTAGTCGGGGTATCGAAGCCTTCGAAAGCTGTCGATAATCTTTTAAGAAGGCGGAGGATCGATCACGACGATGCGACGAGAAACATGAAGCTTGAATTAGGCGATATTTACACATCGTGCGAAAACGAGTTCAGGAGTCTCGGTACCGACGTGAAAATACTGATCAATAATATCCGCAAGGAAGTAGACGAGATTGGAGATAAGCTACGAGAAATGAACGTGAATATGTCTGAATAGAAACGTAAAATTAAATTGTAATCAATATTATTCGTCGCATGATAGCCCGACGAGGCCTTCGAGAAGGTAAAAGCCTTGATAAACTGCGAGAAGAAAATTGTCGAAGAATTTTACAGAGATTTGTTGAACATTGAGAAGAAACGACGGGAGAGCGTAGCGCCGATACTGAGAAAGTATTACAAAATATTCCACAGGATTTCTTTCCTTCTGCCCTACGATATTCAAGTATACTTGGAGAATGAAATACTGGTACGCCGTCGGAGAACGTTTCGTTGTAGGAATTTCATAACAACGAGTCTCTTCTTCGTTTCAGAATTACAACGAAGCGGTTTTAGGAAATTACAGAACTTACGAAGATCTTCGTTTGCGAATGAAATTGCGCGCCGATGAGGCTGAAATCAGATTCAAACACTCGATCAACGCGCAGCGCGTTGAAAGTCTCGGAGAGCGATGATTTTAGTGTTAATTAATTATTGTGAAGATTTTCGCGTAATTTTTGTAAAATCAAGAAGCAAAAAGTCTAAATTGATAAAAATTTCGAACTTCTAGCTTCAACATTGATAAACTTAAACATTTAATTATTTTATTCATTTAAACAGGTAATTAGACACAAGTTGGATCGATGACTCGAGCTAAGAAAGGGAATCTGAAGTTTTTCTTGAACTATACAAAAACTCGAGGATTTTTTTCCATTATCACAATAACTAAAAATATTACAATTGTGTAAATTAATGTACAGGTGTTTTTATCTCTCCCCTCCTTCGAAATAATAAATAGAACCAAAGCAGTTAATTTTATCTCAAATATAACAAATTAAAACTGAATTAGCTATTAATGTTTTGAAAATGAATATTTGTTCAATAAATAATTAACGCTCTTGTCTCGTGTCGTCACAGTCAATCAAGGAAACTTCGAGAATTCTTATTATTTTTTCATAAAATTCTTAACGAAAAAGCGACAATCTGTTACGAGAGCCAGGCAAACGACCCTGACTGTCCAATAAACCCGCCTGAATATCAGCGATCGATGGAACGTTGCTCACTTCTCCACGAGCCACTACGCTCGGAGGCGATCTAAGCAACCGTCGCGCTACTCTGTTGATATCTTCTTTGCTTATTTGCTCTGTAAGAGAAACACGAACGATTAGATACACGCAATAGTCAAATACAGAGTCAAATGAGACTAAAAAATCGTCACCGATCGCCTGGATGAAGAATTCCGGTCGTTTTCTCGAGCCCGTGGCAAGAACTTGTCTTCCGATGTCCTCAAAAACGACGGGGCGTTGTTCCAGGTTCATCAGGAGCATCGATTGCAGCTGTTTCTTCGCCCGCTGTAATCGAAAATCGATAAACCCTTTCCCTTTCTACTCAGGGATTCTTTTTATCGTACCGAAAGTTCACTCTCGCTTATGGGACCGGCCATCGCGACGAATTCGTGAACGACTACCTCCACCATCTCCCTGACGTGGGTAGGCGTCGAGGAAGCGTGAATGCAGAAGAGCCCTGTGTCTGCGTAGGCGTGATTGTAGGCAGTCGCGCTGTACAGCCAGTGGTACCTGAAACAGTTACGACAACGTTAACTCGAGCGAAGAAAGAAACGAAGTACTTCGTGTATCTGTAAACCTGTTCAAGACGTTGGTGTACAGTCTGGTGTACATTCCTTTCCCCGGGCCTCCGGCGCTGAAGCTACCGCCGCCTCCCATCATCATGTTCAGCACGCACATGGCTATGAAGTCAGGGTCCTGATGGGAGCAGCCTTCGAGGGCCACGACGACGTGAGACAGTTCCGGCAGACCGCTGGGACCTGCATAGACAGGAACGTTGCATTCCTCCTGTTTTTTTTTGTTCATTCAGAAAGTATAAAATCGCAGATCATTCCAGTTCTTTTCGTTTTAGGCATATTCGGATTATTCTATTACCAGAATAAATCCTCCCGTGTACTGGGCGATCGATTTGTCCACGAAATTTGACGCCGGTCTATCGGGTAGAACCAGCTCCTCGTTGCTCGGGTCCCAAATCGGCTTCTCTTTGACGAAGAATCTAACAAACAACGATTGAAGTGATTCGGTTGAATTCCTCGGATGATTTTTACCGCGAGATAATTACTCTTGAACGGCGTCGACCAGAGCCTCGTGCTCTATGCCTACACCAGCCACGACCATTCTACTCGGAGTGTAATGGTGCTTGAGGTAAGTAAACAGAATGTTCTTATCTATTTTCTGCACGTTTAGTTCAGGACAGATTTTTGGTAGTCCGAGTGTGTTGTCTCTGTACGCCGCCTGTGAATTACATAAACGATTCGATTATAAATCGCAGGAGTGATTCTTTGAAAAACTGCGAACTCACAGCATGGATCAAGTCCATGAGGAGCGGTTCCTGCTCCGGCCTCGTGGCCAGCGACTCCAACTCGAATTCGACGGTTTGTCTCGCCACGTTCAACTGCAATAAATGAATAAACGAATGTATTTAGGACTCGGATATCGAATTTGAGAAGAGAGATCACCTCCTCGTCCGTTATTCTCGGTCTCAAGACGATCTCCCCGAGGATTTGTGTCACGGTACCGAGTCCGTTTCTCTCCGCCGAAGCGGCGTACACAAAGGTGTCGCGAGAGGCTTGGCAGTCGCATATTCCGCCGTGCTTCTCCAGCGTCAGCATTATCTTATCCTTGCTGTCGAAGGTTTTCGTGGACTGTAAAGAGAAGCGTGAACGATTAGAAATTGGCTGAGTTCTGCAGGGAATTCTTTGGTTCTGAGAGATTCCTCACGTTGAAGGCGAGTTTTTCTAGGAAATGAGAAATCCCACTGGGATAGGCGACCTCGTACCTCGGTCCGGAGTCGATGAGGACTAGAAAAAGATTTCAATTATGAATTTTCGGATCCTGGGGTCTGGGAAGTTCGAATTTCTCACCTCCGACGGTGCAGAATTGTCCGAAACGATTTTCCGACGCGACTTTCAGACCGTTTGGCAATATCGTAATCTGAGTAGTCTGATGTTCCTCCTTGGACGTCGAGTAGATCGGAGTGGGCAGATCTGGCACTGGGTCTGTCAGCGGTGGAAACGGAGTGACGATAGCCTTTGACGGAATATTGACGGTCGATTTTACGTCCGAAAATGACCTGCATCTTTGCCAGAAGTTTAATTGGACCGAACTGGGAATGAAAATTTGAAAAATCAACGATCCAGCCTCAATCTTGAAATTTTATTGTAAAATGATTCGATGATTATATTGAAAAAAGAAAAAAAAAACCGAGGGGTTTGGATCGATTCGAGAAATAAAATAGAACGTAAAAATAAAACTACAATTTTCTGATATTCGTCGTTTTTAGGACGCTTTTTTCATTTATAAGTTCTATTTTGAGGTTATGTTATATTCTAGGGTCTAATCGCCTCGTAACACCGGGCAGACTTGATCCATACGAAGTTAAATACCTTTTCTTAACGGCAGCGGTCATTCGTGTCCGTGGAATCCTCGAAATCATTTTAGTCAAACTATACGACGACTAATAACGATTCATTAATTATTTTTCATCCAAATTGCGGTCTATTATTTACTTAACAGTAATGTGAAATTATTCCCAACCTCTACAGAGTCGCACGAATCGATTATGTACGCAGGCGCGTCTGGGCGCTCTCGTTGAACCCCGCGCCGCTAATTTGAATTTCGACTACGCAATCGTTTCTTGCGATCAATTATTTATTCAACGATTCTTCAATCACTCCGAAACTTTGATTGATTGATTAATTTAGACAACCGTATACTTGGCAGACCAAATTAGCGACCAAATTAACCAATCTGAAAATGAAGGTTTCCAGTAATTTAGAAATTATTTGGACAAATTTGGGAAACAATCAGTAATTAGTAATTAATAAAAATTGATGAGGCGTATATTTGACAGACAGATCAACCGATTTCACTAGGCGTATTCGCGTTGGGATCAAAGTGATTTTTTTCATATAATTTGGACAATCGATTGGAAAATATATCGTTGTTTGGAAAATAGTTTCAGGCATCGAGATCCTTCAAAAATTCAATTTTTCACCCTATCAAAGTATATTAATTTTTTTTGTATCAATTTTTCATGGGGATTTTCGACGGGTTCTTGAAAAGAAACCGATCACAGGAGTATTCAGACTATTTACGACCGTGAATATCGGAAACTGGAAACCTCGAATTAAGACCAGGCATCGAGATCCTTCAAAATTTCCATTTTTTATCGCATCGATGTACATTAATTTTTTTTAATATTCAAACCGTTGGAAAACTTCTACAATTCTTGACATAAATTCATTGTAAATGGAAATGGAAACGTCTTTCATTGTGACACAAAAATATGAATACGGTCCTCTCAACTCAACAAAATATGAATATAGTCTTTTTTAACTCACGTAAAACCATGACAAATTATGGATCGGAATTGCTCCACTGGCTTTGCTCTGAAAATATAGAACACTGAACAGAATGTGCCTCTTCAATTTCTCCCAATCTTTTCACAAGAGCGAAGAAGGCTTTTCATACGAATCGCAGAGTATATTACCAGCGGTCATGGGCGACTTGAAATCAATTATTATTTCGACCGAATCATCATACGGTGATTCGATACACGAGTTCAGATACAGTATGTATATCGAACTAATTCAAATCTGCCGCCGGCCGACCAACCCTAGGAAATTATGCACCTCCGATTTTCTTAAAATTTCAAAGATCACGCGCGGGAAGCAATCAATGAAAACTGCATAGAAATTACGAGTGATTTTACAGGGCATTGGAACTAGTCATTTCCTTGGCTGAATGATCATTCTCTTAATCGTAACGAGATTTCCATATCAATATTTTTGAAAACAACAAAGGAGCAAATGAGAAAAATAACGGAGCATTCTGAACCGATCGATCGTCAATTAGTTCAATTCCATCGTGCATACTGCATCGGTTCAAATTTGCCGCTGGTCAACCTCACCTAGAAATAGAAAATTTTCACAATTTTTTGGATTTTTTGTTTTTGAAATGATAAAAAAGCCGTTCATATAATTCATGTAGCAATTGTTCGACATGAAAATCATTGGGAAATTCGAAAGTCGCGGGTCAACTTGTCGTACACAAGCCAGTTCGGACACAGACGGACAGAGGAGCTACGGTCGCTTCGAACGTTCGAAGAAAACTTAATTTACCATTTACTTAATTCTTAAAACGAAACGATAAACGAAATAATTGTGCGTGTATCTAGAATTTCTGTGAGAAAGTATCGTCGATATTGAATAAACGGAATAACGAATCCAAATAGAGAATGAAATCATTCTGAGCGGGTGAAACTGACTGTTAACATCGGCGCTCAGCTTCGGACTCGCGGTCTCTGCCGTAACCCTAACCTAAAAATCTAAGATGTACCACGGGTGTAAGCTGATAAACTCGGCTAGCGGTATGAAGCTGCAGCTGAAATCCGCCTTCCGGAGTCTCTCGACGTCCGCGAAATCTGAAACGCGAAAAAAACGCAACGAAATATTCGAGTCGGAGAAGAAACGTCAGAGATCGAGTGTCGGTCGGATTGAGAAAATCGAGGTTAGGTACTCCGGCCCATCGGAAGAGGTCACGCTCGTCATGAACAAGGGCATATCCACGCCGTACGACTGCGCCAGACACATATCCGAAGGCGTAGCCAACACCGCGGCCCTCGCCGAGGTCGACGGAACCCCGTGGGACATGTACAAGCCTCTCAACTCCGAGTGCGACGTTAAATTCCTAACAACGAGCGCGCCGAACACCCAAATCGTGAACAAAGCCTTCTGGAGAACTTGCTCGATGATGTTGGGCGTAGTTGCCGAAACCGCGTTCAAGGACGGCATCGGAGTTCATCTCCACAGCTTCCCGTCCCCCAACATCAAATCCGGAAGCTTTATGCACGACGTTTCGATCGGTTTTGAAGACTGGAAGCCAACCAAGCCCGAACTCCAGGCGCTGTCCGCGCTGTTCGTCACTCTTGCACAGAACAAGACTCCCGTGGAGCGTTTGACAGTCCGGGAGGACCTGGCGCTGGAGATGTTCAAGGACAACCCGTACAAGAGCACACAGATACCGGATATAGCTAAAAACAACGACAACAACGTCGTTCTCTACAGGATCGGAGAGCACATCGACATCAGCAAGGGTCCGATGATAAGCAACACGGGGTTGGTGGGCAGATGCACGATTGCCTCTGTTCACAAATTGTCAAGCGACGAATTTGGGACTCTGTACAGATTTCAGGGCATAGCCATCCCCGCCGGGTTCAGATTGAATCACTTCGCTTATGGTATTCTAGAGGAGAGGGCTAAAAAGCTGAACAACTGCGTATGGGTTCCTAACAAGATCGTAGAAGACTCGGATGACCATGTCGCGGCAGCTGTTAATTAATTATTCTAGAATCTTTTATCAACTGTAATTTAAAGTATGTAAATAAAAATGAAAAAAAAAATTTAATTACATTTTGTTTATTTTCTTTCCCCACATGAATCAGCGAAGATAGGAATATAAGAAGCGATGAATATCTGTTTTACCGACCGAGCAAAAGTGTCACCTTGCGGAATTTATTTGTAGCCTCGTTATAACGTATGAAAAATGACCATGTCGCGGCAGCTGTTAATTAATTATTCTAGAATCTTTTATCAACTGTAATTTAAAGTATGTAAATAAAAATGAAAAAAAAAAATTTAATTACATTTTGTTTATTTTCTTTCCCCACATCACTCCCCACATGAATCAGCGAAGATAGGAATATAAGAAGCGATGAATATCTGTTTTACCGACCGAGCAAAAGTGTCACCTTGCGGAATTTATTTGTAACCTCGTTATAACGTATGAAAAATGTGTACCGTTTATAACCTCAAAATTTGACAGAAAAATATACTGAAAATTAAAGAGAGTTGAAGAAAAAAAAACGTAAAATGTCGGCTTATTTTTTTTACACATTGTTTTACCTCCTGATGTCAGGATGCATAGTTTATCCACCGACAGAATTTGTATCGTCTGGTCTAACCATAAAAAGTATATTCGGTAATTGGTTAGGTAGCGAGAATGAATTTTTTATACAGTATCACATAAGAAGGAGCGTAATAACGCTGTTTATCCACTGCATGCTACCATTCGGTGAGTATAACGCGAATTAATCTCGATATTCTTTTAAAATGAGAGTTTTTAATCATTTAAACATTCCTAACCTATAAATGAACGATGTTACAGGCTACGTCCTCGGACTCGCGGTTTTTGGACACATAGATATAGCCGAAATTCTTCTAGGACATACAAACGTTATCTGGTTAATTTTTACCGCGAGTTCGGCGCTGGGTCCTATATACGTCCTATTCGTCGTAGTGTCGTGGGCCGTTTTGGGGAACAATTGGTCGACGCATCCGATAGCCCAGAGTCTATCGGTCTACTGCAACAATAATACGACATGGATATCGGTGGCTTCGGACATAAACATCGAGTACAGAAGGTGAGAGTGAGAAACGCTCTAAATTGTCTTCTAATTGATAATAATTCTTCTGAAATTTTCACCAGGATAGACAAAATCGTCATAGACACTAACAGCGTTACTCAAATCGTCGTAACGGACAATTGGATCGTCAAAGTTACCCCGTACAAACTCAACGTCGCTCATCAGAGCGACACAGCCCTTGTATTGAACAGGAGCGACACGCACGTTATGTCGCACATGACGAGGGGAGAAGTTCAGTACGTTAATATAGAGGTGAATATTCAGGTGCTTGATATACGGATGAAGCAACGCTGCGTCTATTTCCAATCTCTCGTTTGATTGAACCAGGTGAAACCGACCAGAACCAACGCTCGATCTTTCAACATAAGACTGAACGCCCTGGACTTCAAAGACCTGCAGGATAAAGTGACGCGGCCCATCGTCGTACTGCAAAACGTTACTTTTCACAGAACTTTGTTGGACAGGTTCATAGACACTTTTAAAGAACAGGTCGAACAGAATCCGCGATATGAAACCGTGCAGGTAATAATTTCGATCGTATTTATACGAATCAGAGTTCTTGGGCGTTTTTGTAATTAATTACATTATAATTACAATTTACAAATGTAATTGAAATTTTTTTTCGTTACAATTCCATTTAATTAGTGTGAAATTTGGACCTAATTACATTTGTAATTAGTAATTAGTTCGGTTCTAAATACTAATTACATTTGTAATTTGTAATTAGAATGCTTTCAGTTACTAATTACA
>JAFFZH010015238.1:0-21741 GCA_018420115.1 Euura saliciscinereae | reverse complement strand
TTGTAATTTGTTATTGGAATGGTTTCAGTTACTAATTACATTTGTAACCATTCTAATTACAAATTATTGTTATTATTCATTCTAATTTCAAATTATTGTTATTAGAATGGTTTGAGTTACTAATTACATCTGTAACCATTCTAATTACAAATTACAAACGCTATTACTAATTGAAACCATTCGAATTACAAATTACAACTGTACTCTGTAATTTGTGAAGTAAATAGTCACAGTGAATGTTTATTGGTGCCCAATACTGCTAAGAATTGACTATTTGTACAACGTTTATCCGCCTTCGTTGCCACAGGAGCTGGAGCAGTGCATCGGCTGCATGCAAGTGATGTCGAATGTTAAGTTGAACAAACTTTGCGGAGACGTTACCGAAGAGCGAGGTCCCGACGCCTGCGTGACCTGCTTCTGTCGACCCATGTGGTGCATAGACTGTATGGCGAAATGGTCGGTGTTTGAAATCGACTATTCATTTTTCATACAGTCTTGTGATTGTTATTGTTTATGCGCAGGTTTGCGTCTAGACAGGATGAAAATTTGCCAGAGACGTGGCTCTCGTCAAAATGCACGTGTCCGGTTTGCAGGGCGAGGTTTTGCTTGCTCGATGTCTGTTTGATACCTACGCCAAATCCGTGATGAAAAATAACTGAGCAATAATTGTTTCTATAATGACGACGACGAGATCGTACGTGGGATCTATTTTTTAGGAAACAATCGATCAATTGAATCCCTCCTTGATCACACAGCAAACGTGTTCATGTGTGAATCTGTTAAAATTTCAAATATTTAACTATAGGTAATCAGGAGATATTAATATAGTTTAAAACGATTTTTTTATATATATTGTAAATAATTAAAGTAGGCATATCGTACGTTTAATGATAAAATAGGAATATCACATTTTCTTTTTCTTTTTTGAGCTTCGATTTTTCTTATATAATCGCTCGGTACTAAAATTTTTTAAACCACTGTTAATTAATACACTCAGGAACTTCACAAGTGCTTTTTTTTTTGCAGCGATTATGATAGTAATATCAAAATAATTCATGATATTTGATAACACTGAATAAATAAGAATATTTAATACGAATTGTTGTCTCATATTTCAGTTTCTTGTCGCTTCAGTCTCTCCGTCTTCCTCTCCGAGTCCTTCTCCGCCTTGCTATCGACGCTATCAGACTCCGTATTCCCATTAACCGGAGATTTGAAGGTGTCTTGTTGTATTTCGCTTCTGTTTTTATTCCTCTGTCTGAATTTTCCCGACTTTGATATAGACAATCTTCGATTACCGCTCTGCTCGTCGATCTGAGTCGTTATCTCTATCTGATTTTTGTTACCGAACAATTCTGCGAAGAATTTTCTCGCCGACATTTTTCTCAGATATTAGATAGGTATTACTCGCTCCAATTTATTATCTGCGGCATACGAAAATAACAATTTATCACATTCACTCCGGTGAATAATAATATCAACGTGCGAAACGTATCCGATAATTTGTAAACGATACACGATTCTCGTTGTCTAATCTAATCTAATCTATCGATAACGAATGTTGGCATACAAAAAGAAATAAAAATTCATACCTAAGCATAATGATACTATATTTAGCAAATTTGCTATTTTCTGAGTATGAGTATCTAAACGGTTAAATTAATTCTTCTTTTCTCTCAGGGAGTTGATTATTTTTGTTTCCAATCGGAGAATACTTACCTGTAACTTTTTACTGCCAACGACGAGTCTTTAGCGTCCCGATAACTCGTCGATGGATAATTAACTAAGACGATAAGACACGATCACTAATCACAATAGCTTTACGAGTAGACGTTAAACAGGTGCAAGAAATTTTTTCTTATTGAATTAGAGTCAATTACTTTTTCTTCTTACATCTCGAAACTAGTGATCGATTACTTTGTTCTGATTGATAATAGAGTTTTTAGAAGGTATTTGATAATAGTTTAATCTCTAAATCTTCAAATCTTCTTCCTTCGCAAATATCTTTTTTATTGGTCTCATATCGTTTGAAAAATGAATAATAGATACGGTTTTTTTATTGGCAAATCTTAACTCCATAACTACTGTTTCGTAGACTGAATACAAAATTTTAGTAACGATTCCATCAACTTTGATAAGAATCCGATTAGGTAATCAAAAGTTATCTGATAACAGGACAGCCATAGAGATTTATCGAAGCTATTGAACGTATCGTTTTCATTGATTGAAGATTTAATCATATTTTATTGCGCCATCGTTGCGTTTTTTTTTGTATTAAATTTTACAAGTACTATTAAAAAAAAATACCACGTTTCTTTTTTTATTTTTATTATTCAATTTCATCGATAGGTATTAAGTTTTAAAAAAATATTCATAATTCTTAAATTAGTCGAGTGAAAGACAATACACTGAATTGAATAATTGGATTGTACCCTAAGAAGTATTTAATTAATTTATCTCGTCAACGATTCGGTGAATTAAATTTACATAAGGTCATTGAAATTTCATCGAATCAATTCTCAGCCGTTAAGAGGAACGAAAACCGATCGACTTTATCCTCTAATCTCAATATATGAGAATAATCATTAGTTTTCCATAAACAACAGAGAAAACCAAGATTAAATAGAATTAAACAGTTCCAAATATAAACTCTACAGATTCAAATGACCATGAGTCTAGGCGCGATATTCATCGCCATGAGCTCCTGGAATAATAATTTAGCCGCGTAAGGTAATCGAATCTGTGATATCTGGGTCTTATTCTTGCACCCCTTGCACTCGAACGTGTTATTCCTCAAGTTAGCGATCGCTATCAACCCGCAGAAATTGCATATGTGGATCCTGTACGGATCTGATACCTCGAAGAGACGCTCTCTGAGGAACTGAGCAGCTCCGTGAGATATCTGACAATCACGTTCCATCTCACCGAATCGAAGTCCACCGTCCCTAAGGAGAGCAAAGAATTAAAAAATTAGTAGAGAAAATTCATTCAGAATTGTTAACGTCTCTTTCATCACAAAATTAACTGATTTTTATAGAATATTTGTAGTAATTTTATCAAGTTTATAACAAGAAATATTGAATTCTTTGCGTCTTTATCCACTAAATGTCTCTGATATCGAACAAAATTGAAAGAATAATGAATATTGATATCAATTTTGGACCCTGATTGATCGTGATCAGGCTCACCTCGCCCTCCCCTCCATAGGCTGTCTGACCAAAATTTGTACCGGGCCTCTCGCCCTGCTGTGAATTTTGTCGTCGACCATATGCTTCAAACGCTGATAATAAGTGGGTCCTAAAAAGACCTGAGCGTTTATTTTCCTGCCGGTATGTCCGTTGTACATAACTTCGTTCCCTCTGAGTTGATATCCGTACTCTTGAAGCAACGTGGATATCTTTTGCACGTTCACCGCGTCGTTGAAAGGCGTGGCGTCGCCGATTTCACCTTGAATAATAAACAACGGTTTCGATAAGGTTTCTCGAATTTTGCGACCTCGTCGATCTTCACCTTTGTTCGCCGATACTTTTCCCTGGATGCATTCGATCAAATGGCCGATTGTCATACGAGACGGAATGGCGTGAGGATTGATAATGATGTCGGGAGTGAGACCCTCGCAAGAAAACGGCATGTCCTCCTGCCTGTACTGGATACCGCAGGTTCCCTTCTGTCCGTGACGAGAAGCAAACTTGTCCCCGATCTGAGGAATCCTGACACTTCTAACTCGAATCTTGCAGAATTTGTACCCCTCGCTGTTCAGAGTCAGCATCACTTGATCCACGATCCCTGTTTCACTGTTACGGAGGAAAGTCGAGGCGTCTCTTTTGGTGAATCGTTTCGTCGCGCTGTCCAACTGCAAGAATGAAAATTCTTATTCATAGATTCTGTTTACAGAAATTCATTATCGCACCTCGTCGTCAGTTTCTGGAAGAGTTATGGTCTTCCCGATGACGACGTCGTCCCCAGAGACACGAATCCCCGGAGCTATGATACCGTCGTCGTCTAATTTGTCGTAAATGGCGTTTCTCATCCCCTGGCAAGTCTGTCTGGTAGGTTTTTCGAACTGTTCTTCCTGATCCCCGATCCTCTTTGACTCAGAGTCTTTGTAGGAACGGTAGAATACGGATCGGAAGAAGCCTCTCTCAACCGCGCTGGCGTTTAGGATGACGCTGTCCTCCTGATTGTATCCAGTGTAGCAGAGAATGGCTACGATGCTGTTTATCCCCGCCGGCAATTCTCTGAACCGAAGATACTCCATGGACCTCGTAGTGACCAGGGGTTTGTGAGGATAGTACAGAACGTGGGCCAGGGTGTCCATCCGCACGTGAAAATTCGTGATATAAACTCCCATGGCTTGTTTTCCCATAGCGCTCTGAAAAAGGGTGGAAAAATTTAATGAAATCCCAACAGCCTCGCCCAATCCCAGCTAGAAACGTACTTGATAAGTATTCCTGGGGCTCTGATTGTGATCGGGGAACGGAATAATGGACGCGCAAACTCCCAGGATCATAGCGGGATGGATTTCGCAGTGTGTGTAAGTCGTGCAGTAAGCGTACTCCTTCTCTTGCCTCAGATCCTCGGGGGACATCGCGATCATGACTGTCTCCTCTTCCAGCGTGTCGATGTACTCGACCACTCCACTGGCCACGAGAACTTGCCACCTGAAACGATGCGAAGAATTAAAATACCGCCGGTTAGTTAAGGCAATTTAGACTTTGACCCTGACAAAATTTCATGGCGCGATTTTTTTGTTCCATGCCCTCGGGGGGGTCACTGGGAGTGTAAATTTGAAATGGCGACCAAATTGAGCTTTTGCTTGTTTTCGAAAATTTTTTTTTTTCGAAAGAAAAACGGTTTTTCTCAAATAACTCAGCCATTTTTGAGTTAAACGAAAAACGACTGGGACAAAAGTTGTAGGAAATTTGATTTTCTACAAGTTTGGTTATATACATTATAGCTGATAAGTTGAAAATAAACGAGATAATGCGAGTTTTTGGAATTTGGAACGTTTTTTTGGGTGTAATTCGAAAAACATCGATGCTACGCATAAAAGTTTTATACAAAATTTGTCCCAAATTTGATTCTCTACAAGTTTGGTTTCGTACATTATAGCTGAAAAATTGAAAATGAACGAGATAATGCGAGTTTTTGGAATTTGGAACGGTTTTTTCAGTTTAATTCGAAAAATATCGATGCTACGCAAAAAAGTTTCATACAAAAGTTGTAGCGGACAAAATCTCCTACAACTTTTATTCCAGTCGTTTTTCGTTTAACTCAAAAATGGCTGAGTTATTTGAGAAAAAACGGTTTTTTTCGAAAAAAAAAACTTTTCGATAACAAGCAAAAGCTCAATTTGGTCGCCATTTCAAATTTACACTCCCAGTGACCCCTCCGAGGGCATGGAACAAAAAAATCGCGCCATGAAATTTTGTCAGGGTTCGGTCGATTTTTCGGCTAAATTGCCTGGACTAGGTGTATATTTCGTGTCTGATTCGTTACCCGTAGTTATTGTAGTCTCTCTCCTTCAGCATGTCTATGTGTCTCTTCTTGAGGAGCAAGTTTTGGTTCTCCACGATCAAAAGCGGCCTGCAAATCCTTCCGGCGTCCGTGTAGATCCTGATCTCTCGGTCTCTGATGTCTCTGATCATGGATACTTCCGATACGATGATGTCCATCTGCCTCCTGAGTTTCCTCAAAGTGGCCATGAGCTGCTCAGGGTCTCTGTGGATCCCGACCCAACATCCGTTTACGAATATTTTTGTAGCGTCAGCGATGGCGCTGGGTGCGATTTCCTCGAGATTCTCCATCGACCATTCCTCCAAGAACTCCAAAATCGGCGATGGCTGGGATCCGACGCTGATGTACGCCATGAGTGCCAGATTCTTCACCAGTCCTACCGCCGCGCCCTCCGGCGTTTCGGCCGGGCACAGCATCCCCCACAGAGTATTGTGCAGCTGACGCGGTTTGGCGAGCTTTCCGTCTCTCCCAATTGGCGAATTGACACGCCTCAAATGCGACAAGGTAGAGGCAAAGGTGAGCCTGTTCAACACCTGGGAGACTCCGGCTCTTGCTTGATGGGCTTTTTTCTGATCTCCCCAGTTTCCCGTAGCTAGAGAGTACCGAAGACCGTCCGTAATGATCTTCGTCTTTATCGCGAGCTCGAGATTGAAGTCTTTTCCTCTGTCGATGAACTTCTGCGCGTACAGTCTCACTTCTTTCATAAGATTCTTGAACAGTCCTCTGAACAAGAACGCCAGGAGGGGTCCGGCCAGGTCCAGTCTCTTGTTGCCGTAGTGATCTCGATCATCGAGTTCCCTTCTACCCAGGGAAGCTGACAGGAGTCTGTGTACCATGTACCCGAGGAAATACGCCTTCTTCGTCTCGCAGAAGTCGCTTATTCCCACATGGGGAAGCATCTCCTTCTGCAGAATTTCCCTCGCGTATTTTATACGCTTTTCCTTCGTCACGCCGGGCCTCGCGCCCCTAGACCCTATGAAATTCAGAGCCACGTTCTGTTCCTGGATGACGAAGGCTTCGTCCAGAGACGGCTTCACCATCTCCATCATCTCAGGGTCGTCGAAATCGTAGATTATGTGCTCTAGGATGTCTCGGTCAGCCACAAAACCGAGAGCTCTGAATACTATCATTATCGGTATCTCTTGCTTGATGTAAGGCAAGATCGCTATGATCCTCTGGCCGATAGCAGACTTTTTTATACTCTGAAACGAACAGTGAAGGGATTAGACAAAGTTTTGTTTATTCAGCTCTGTAGAAATGTTCATATTCTCACGGCTCCGCTCTTCGCCATCATGTTAACCCAGAGAGTGGAAGTGGGTCTGGAGCTGTGTTCCAGACAGGATCTGATCTCCGCTTTGTAAGCGTACTTTCCATCCTTCATACTGAACACGTAGACCGTGTTTGTGGCCATTTTTTCTTGCGCGATGAGAACCTAGGGTGAAAAAGAATTAAAAAATCATCAAAAATCAATGCAGCTAGAAATATTTCACCTTCTCTGATCCATTGATGATGAAATACCCGCCGGGGTCTAAGGGACACTCGTTTAATTCCGTCAAATCACGATCGGTCAATCCTGACAAAAGACAGTACGTGGATCTCAGCATGATAGGAATCTTTCCTATGAAAGTTTTCTGATGCTGAGTTTCTGGAATTTAATAAAATCTCGTTAAAATCGCTCCCAAATTTGATATCCGGTTCAGACTCCTCACCGACAGGGTCTTCTTTCTCTTTGATAATGGTTTTGGTGATATCGACGTAGAGGGGCGCAGAGTACGTGAGATTCCTGAGCCTAGCCTCGTTCGGCATCATGGGGGAAGGCGCCCCGTCCTTCTCCCAATGAGTCGGTTTTGAGAGATAGATCTGTTCAAATTTTAACAGATGTCTTATGGGTTCTTCGATGTCTCCGGAAGTGTGTTGGGCCTCGGCTTGCAGGTCGATTTGCGGAGAATCTTCTACTATCCTCTGCACAGACATCTGTATGAACTCGTCAAAACTGTCAAGTTGTTGACGAACCAGACCCTTCTCGTCGAAATAAGCGTTTATCACGATCCAACAAGCCTCTTGCCACAGTTCGGACGATATTTCCTCCGCATCTTCGTCGTCGTAGTGATCTAAATAAAAAAAAATTGAATTCTTTTGTTTTTGAGGTTATCTACTAATTTTTTTTCTTTTTTTTTTCTCTATCTCGATCTATGAAGAGATTGAGAAGGTTTCGAGGAGACGTTTGAGGACAAAATCGGAGGTAAAAAAAAAACATCGAGAAGCAATAAAAATCGGTAATCAAAGGGAAATTAATATTGTAAGTAGGTTGATTTTGAGGTTAATTTTTCGTTTTAATATCGAAAATTGTTATTTGTTTCACTCACCGTCTTCTAACGCGTACATCGTACTCGCGTTGATGGTTTACGCTTAATTGACACAATAAACAGAGAAATTGGTCGATTTCGAACGTACAAATTTACTCAAATATAAAGGCAAGCCGCTACTGCTTGATCTTTGCTTCGCGCAGCTGCCATTTGACTCGTATGCCTATGCCTATCGTATGCACTACGCGCTCGCCGCTCGGCTTTTGTTTCGATTCGCTCTCTTTTTAATTCCCGTCATAATCCAAGATGGCCGCCGCGCCGGGAGTCTAGACATAATTTGAAATATTATTGAGACGCGAATGTCAAACCTAACCTTACTTAGTTTTCAAAACTTTTGAAAGTAATGATAAAAATGCATATTTTCATCATCAAATTCAATCATGAATCGTTTGTTTGCGATTATTTATTAGTTTCAATGGCTTTTGGATTTTTATTCTCCTTTTTTTGTCGAGTTTTATCTCAGAATAGAAAATGGCGCCGACACCGCCGGGACTCTAGACAGATATAATTAAAAAATGTCTACCACTGAAATATAATATAACTGGAACGAACGCCAAGGCGGCTGGTCCGAGCCGAGAGAGATAGCTGTTCGCGACAGCTGTTGGTATTCTCCTCTCTGTCCGTACAGTCAAGTCCAAAAGTTGATCTTACTCATGATTACTCAAAATTCAACCTACCGTGTATAAACGATTCTCTCTTCAAATTATCGAACAGCGATCTAATAGGTTTCAATTATAAATGAAACTCACAAATTCAATTCTATTTCAGATTGTTTTGATTATTATCAAAGTGAGCAGGCCGGACTAACTTTTTGCAGATGCTTTACGATACTTGGATGTGCGCGTGCGCGACGCGGTGAGACAGAGAGGAGGATACCAACCAGCAGTGTACGGAGCTATCTCTCTCTGACCGCGGCCTCTCTACGGAAAGGATGGGTGGCAGACGTTCCAGTTATATTATATTTCAGTGATGTCTACTCAATTAAAGGAAAAAGGAGGCGTAATAAAACGTTAGGAACGATTTATAATTCAATTTCGTCATATTATTCGAATTTTTAGATTCTAGGTGCAGTAAAATTAATGATCGCCTGGTTTTTCAATTCATTTTCATCCTTATTGCTCGCAATCCAAGATGGCGGCGACGCCGTGGTTTTAGACACGATTCAAACATTCTATAGAATCATCATTATTGGAAACTTATTGTAATATTTGATAAGAATTATCCAATGTATGTATCTTTTATTATTTTTCGTATACATTTAATATATATTTAAATAATATTATTGAAATTATTATAATATATTCATGAATCTAATTTATAGACTCTTTCAGAGCGTATCTTTCAATAAAAATTTATTATCACTACGATCGTCGTTAACGCTAATATAACAAACTGAGGAACTGATTTTTCTGCTGCGCCGGAATAGTTGAAAAAATCGTTCGTTAGCGTGACCGAGAAACCTGAAACAACGTCAAAAAATATGAACACCTGGATTTTACAGAATTATCTTTTCAATCCTTGCGACGTAATATATTTCTCACGTACTTTTATCGCCGGGATCCCTTACTCCGCACTGACGATACCCCAGGGTGCTCCGTCTCTTGAACGGAATGTAACCAGGGATCGATAAACTAGCCGATTTCAATTTCCCCGTAGACATAAGTTTGCTGAAATCCTGCTCCAGCTGGTTAGCGATCGGACCTATGGGATAAAATGATTTTCAACTTCCTCGCACTCACGTTATGAAAGATTAACTAGCTCAAAACACTTCGATGCATCCCAAAAGCAAAAGTGCACAGACGAGGCGAGGCGCATCGAAAACTTGCTTCTGCGTAGCGTTTCTATTCGTCACCTTTGAAGTGCATCAGGAACTGTATGCACCCTCCGTTGTGCAGGGTCTTAGTCTTCCGGCTATCGACGGAGAGCATCCATTCAGGAATGCCCATGACTTCTCTGACGTCTTCTATGAATTGTGCTCTGGTCCGCAGGGAGATGAGAGTTTAGAATAATCTTTGATCTAGCTAGCATAGTCAGCTAGCGGACTATGATATCATTGAGTTGTATATACTCACACGACGAATCTTGGCGGTTTTCTGATGTTGACATACTTGACGATGTCGTTATCAGGTTCAATGTTTGCGCAGGCGAACCTGTCGCTTCCGAAATCCTTGTCCTTTATCACGATGGATTTTCCCATCGCTGACACGACGCCTTCGAGCGGAAAATTCGGGTCTGTGAAGACTTGCCTGTCCAGGCCGATGTCCAGGGGTCCTAATCTGGCCGAAATGTCTCCGACGTGGCATCGCAGAGGCAAATCTGGGCCACATTCTTGTCTGTAGAGATCTTCCTGTTGATTATAACAATCGTTAACGGAAGTTCTGGGACAGTGGGGTCTAGCTCACATTCAACGGATCTGCAAGCTGCGTGAAATAGGGATTCCAGATGTAGCCACCTGCCACGCATCTCGTGGCTGGTACCTTGACTGTCGCATCGACGCCTACAGGGTTCACAAAAATTGACCAGTTGTGGTTTCTCGTCTGAAAGAAGAAGCCATGTCATTTCCCACTCCGAATGAACCAGTCTAACAGAAACTCACGATGTTGCGATCGTTCTTCCCAGGGTGACGGAGCTTCACCTCTATTATCGTCTCGCTCTTGCTATCGTCCCTGTACACCAGCTGCGTCTGAAGCGAGATTTCAACGGTTCGTTTAGATTGATGAAAGTAAACTCGCGATTAGATTCTCACCATTTTTATGTAGCCGTAGGCGAACCCTTGCGGATGATGGAATGAGGCGATAGCCCTGAGCTCCCTAGCTTCGGAAGGCGCGTATCCTCTTTCTATCGTTGAACAAGCCCATCTGCAAGTTTGATGGATAGGAGAGTAAGAAGAAAGTCCAGTTTCCAAAAGAGGCAGGAACTCACCTGAGATTCCTGTCCTTCTTATGTATGACAACGCTTCTTCCCAGTATGCTGTTGAGTCCGAACAATGGTAGCAGAGAATCGTTGTACACGGTGTTATATTTCTTTCGATTTTCCAAAGTCCCAAATTTACCGCTGAGATCTCCCATCTCATACTGGTCTGCGGTTCCTTCGGCCGGCGTTGGCACCTGGCTGACGTTGACGCCGAGGGGATTCCAGTGGTCGTAAAGAGTCGTTGCTTCGCAGGGAAACTCCAGATCGATTTCCACAGGAGTCTGAAAGGGACGACTTTCGGTATTCAAGACGAATCACAGTAAATGCTTGTTCGCTGTTACCATGTGGATGTGATAGCCGCTCATCAGACCGGACAAACCCTCCAAGTTGACTTCGACATCGGTCACATCGTATTCGGTCTGCTGTATAAACTCGAGTTTTCCTTTGGCCGGAGTAACTTCGCCATTGCCGAACCAGTCCTTGACGACAGCCTTCCGCCTGTAGACGGCGCTAATTCTGAAAGAAGTATTGAGATGTTGGAAGCTTGAAACGATGCGTTGGTCGATGTTAGCAAGACCACTCACATGGAACAGGCCAGTCTTTCGCCTCTAGCGACGGGTCCGTGATCGTCATAGATGACCAAACTCTTGCCTAGTATATTGTTAGAGCCTGTTAATGGCAGCAATGGGTCAGTGAATAGCTGGCGAGTTAGCTTCTGCCCGAACTTCTTGCGTCCAGCAATCCGGAGGGTCGTGTGCCGCGAGAGATCTCCCAAACGACAGAGAGTCACTCCTTGACCCGAACACCACTCCGGATGGTCTGGGTCCCAGTAAACCTGGAGAAAAGGGTTTGATCATGGTTTCAGAATGCAGGACGCCCGAAATTTAACAAACCTTGTGGGGATTGAAGGGACCTCCAGCGCTCAGACAACGTGCGGTCCAATTGTAGTAATCCTTTCCGGGAGGATGTTCGTGGATCATCCATCTGAATCAGCGATGAGGGGTTTTTAGTACTTTGAAACAACGTGGAGTCGGACTCCGCAGACTTAAAAATTTGCCTGAAGAGAAACCTGCGGAGCCCATTTTTTCAGGGTTTTACCTATGCTCTGCTGAATTGTTGAGAGAACTTCCATCCGCGTGTACCAAATTCTCAATAATGACCGTCGTGTCCATTAACGAGTCCTGTTTGGGCTGTCTGAATATGATTCTTCCGACAATTGGATACCTGAATATTACTTCGGCTGTGAACATCGGCATTTGTCCAGCGTTGTTGGGTAAATGATGAGTCAGTGTCCCGCAGACCCAGGGAATGATTCCGGTGTTATCCGTCTCGTTGTACCTTGGATCGCACGATCATTATCAGACACATCTAACACCTCCGCTGATATTCAACATTCAACAACGGAATAATTACTTGTGGATCACCAGGGAGCGATGCACTACGCTGTGGATACCAGAAAGGGGCAGATAAACGTCCCAATAGGTTCCGCTGAGCTCCGCGCTATCCTTGACGATGTTTTTGTGGTAGGATCCCTCCTTCCTGCCCTGGAGCTTGCCCGAGAGATCTCCAACCGCGTATTGGTCCTGCGTACCGAGTCCTAGAAACGATTCAGAACGTAGTTAAAGTGATCGGAGAGAAAAATCCCTACTATTTACCCGCCGGCGGAGTGCTGCTGCCGTGATTCTTCATCGGGTCGTATAACTCCTTGGTAGATAAGCAGGGATGTTCTTTCCGGGCTGGACTCCGCACCGGGAGTTGCGGGAGCTCGTGAATTCTGTACGAGGCAATTTTGGTAGCGTAACGAAGGCGGGTAGCCAGGTCGTTTACCGGAGACAGCGAAACGTTCACCCAGGTCGGATTGAACGGCGATTCCTGATGGAGAGTCACCTCGCCCTTTATGCCGTTGGAGTTTATCAAAGCCCTGAGAACAAGTTTTGAAATCGTTCAGGCGCCTCTGAGGATGAGATATTTCATCGGGCTACTAACTTCGCCGTTATTTGTTTGCGATGCTTTATCTTAGCGCAGGCCAAAAACGAGTCGTCGTGCGTCGGGTGGAATATAACGACGTAGAGGAGCCTCTGGGGTCCGAGTAGATCCGCAGGTAGCAGAGCGAGCTCTGGATCCCGATACGCGGTCTTTGACTTCTTTTCAAAATCGTTGGCCACCTTAACTTTTCCCAGACGCGAATCAACGTCTCCGATCGAATTTCCTGTCCCAGAGTTGTTAGGGTCGAACACAGTCTGCAAAATGTTGCAATTGTCGTCTCCGTTGTCTGAAAATTATGATAAATTGATCGATTGTTTCAAAGTCTGAGTTATAGTGATTCCTCGATATACCTTTTCCAGAGTCGAATATATCCGTCGTGTAAATTTTCCACCGGTGTTCCGTGAAGTCCTGCGGGTTGGTCTTGTGCTTCGAGACGTGATACAGGTCCGTGTAGATTATTGTATCCGTCGCATTGTCTCCAGGCTGACCACCGAGCCATCGAAACCAGATGGAGCCGGCTACTGGACCGTGGAAACGAGCCTCGGCCAACTTCTCTTCGTTCTTATCGGAGACCTTGAAGGAAGTAAGAGAGTATCCGATGAATTACCATTCTTCATTCAATGGCATCGAAGCAGACCACGACTCACTGTTATCGAGGCGCAGATTACTCTGGAGCTATACGTGTCCGTGAGGAGCAAGCCCTTGCCCCAGAGTCCTTTATCTCCGGTGAGACTCAGCCCCGGAACTTCGACGACCGCAGTCTCGTTTCCTGGCATCTCGAGGGGCCCAAGAATTTCTGTGAGATCGACGACGCTGTTGGTTTCATGAAAGACGTTAATATTCTAGGAATCTTCATCGGTTTTTAGTTTGGCATTCTCACGTCTCTCCCATGTGTCTCTGGTCGCATCGTCCGTCGATGAGATTGTAGTCTACCGGGAATCTCGTGACGGACCATATCCACTGCTGGTCCGGGTATTGGAGAGTAGTCTGAAGCGATAGACGAATACGAACCGCGTTTCCCGACGCTGGTTCAAAACGAATCTCTCCGTGAAGACCTCCGGAGGAGATGTACGATGCTAATCTCAAGCCACTTCCGGTCGCAGCTTGGATTAAATATTCAATATCAAATGTTGGGAATCGGTTTTTAATTTCTTGATCAATTTCATGCATAAACTACGTCGTAGGGAGTTCGAGGGTTTACTTTTATAATGATTCAGAATAATTAAAAAATATATATAGACACTAGCGGGGTCAATGATTTGAATAATTCGCGCGCTTTTTTGAAGAGACTCCAACGAGGGAGTAAGAAATGTTCTACAGCAGCTGACAATCATTCGATAATCAGATTTGAGTAGATTAATAATTTATTGTATAGAATAACAAAAAGTTTTGATGTCTTATTATTTTAGAAAGTTTACTGCGACTAAATACGAGGTTTATAAAATCAATAAGTGACTGGAATCACGCTGTAAATTATCACATGACTTTGTTATTAGTCACTGTATGTATAATTATTTGTATCAAGAATTGCATGAGACTTGCAATAATAAAATAATTATTCTTATGTGAAAATAAAGAATTATGAAATAATGAATAAGTTGATAATCTTACCGTAGAGTATGATAAGGAAGCAGGACCACATGCTTGTAAAGCTCATTCGCTTATTTAGTTGATAAGAAAATAACACTCAACGTTTTCCATGTTATTGGGAGTAATTCGACATAATATAACGTGTGAGAATTACCAATAAATAATTTCCCGAAGATTCTCGTCCTTGATGATTGACTATTAATTATATTGATGACACTATAATGTCGTATCTCTTATCGAGATTGACTGCAGCACTAGGCTCTTTACTCTCGCAGCTGTAAAATTTACCGCTGTATCTCGCAGTTATACGTGAGTACTGACTCAGGTATGTGTGATACAACGTGATACTTTCTTATTTTCTACCACGGTCATATCCAACGGGTTTAGATCGTAGTGGGGATCAAGGAGTCTCGGAACGATGACCTCCCACTATCTCACTACTTCGGAAGACTTTCATTACCCCGATTTTATACGATTTCAAATAAAAATTGAAATTTCTGTCCTAACAATTATCACTGAATTTTTTTTCTATTGTAACAAAATCACGATTTTCCCTATTTTATTTACATTTATTTTACTCATTGACGACGAATGGTTGAACAATTCGAAAGAAAAACATGAATTTCTACCATTTTTTATCATCGATCTTTCAGTTGACAAATAGATTACATATTGGAACTTGCGAGTGAATCTGTCGAATTTTGCTTTTCCTTTCATCCTTTCCGATTGATTAATATTCTGAGATTTTATATTGACGATGCAAAGTGCAATAATTAATATTTTTAACTCAAAACAGATTCAAATTTTGCGCCCAACTATAGGCAACCGGTTCGCCACTCGCCTGAACGATGGCAACCCGTCTCACATTGCTACGACTGATTGCCGGGTGGCGGCGCGATTGATGTTTCAGTCGAACTACCAAGAGCGCAATTATTCCCGTTCAAAAACTAAAACTCAATGATGAATGATGTCGAAGAGACTGTCTTGCAGTATTTTAAAATATTTTTCGATCCATTATTCGACCCGAATGATGCTTCTCTCTCTTTGCTTCTGTTCTTCCAAACCATATCGAAGAATTTAATCGGTTAAATAAATTTAAGAATCATAAAAACGATACTAGAATCGAGGGAATCATTAAATGTATAGATTCGAGTTCTATACCAATCTCACGAAGTGTTCCTACACATTTTATACCCTGGTGTCAAAGATAATTGGGCCAAACCGCGGAAGTTAATTTCATATATTGGAATTGGATACTGAATTTTTTTTTTCTGCGTATCTCATGAACAAGAATTTGTTTTTTCTCAATTTTTGAATAACATTCTCAATAATATTATCGCTATTTATGATTAGATCAATAAACTTGTTCACATAGATATATAGTAAAAATTTCACCAGATTTGAAACTCGCATTAAGAAATAAGTTAAATTCAACTATGTCTATGAATTGAAATTCCAGATTCTTCAATCAATTATCCTCATTTTTGACTTCTGGTGACCGAAGGGTAAAACATATATGGTAGCTGATATCTGAGAATCAGTACATCACAATCTGTATCCTTCGAGTGGATAAAGTGAGAAAGTGGAACGAGATAGAGAAAAACGGAACGAAAAAAACATAAACTGCCAATTTTTGTGATAAATCGCGATACATAGGATGAGGTATACTCGGGATTTTCCTGCGGGAGTCCAGAGAGCGGAAATTGATTATGATTATTATCATTATTTATATATTTCGTGTTCTTATTATTTTTTGCTTCGTTCTTCTTCCCTCTTTCCTAAATAACGACGGGCTCCAGGCCATAAAGAGACTGTGGGTGAAGAGCCGTGCTATACCAAATGAACAAATTTTGATTAATCGGAGGATTTCGCAGAATTTCTCCTCGTATACAATCACTGCAACAAATAATCCTCGGCGTTCGTTGATTCCGCGTTTCAGTAGTCCACGCGGCGCTCTAGTAAAAACAAAATTAAGGCATGTACAGTAGTGAAGGTCCGCAGAGGCCTGGCAATAATACGAAGGGTAGTCTAAAATGCTCTCCACGTTCGTGCGTCTCCTGTAATATCAGATCGAGCGTGGAGGCAGAGCACAGAAGCTATCCGCTCGCCCCTATGGGGACGGAGCCCTGATTGTGAGTGTAGGTATGGTATAGTATACCATACCTACCAGCCTCCCACGAGGAAATGAAATCCAGCGGAATAATTTCGAATCGGAAGCTAAAAGCATCCTTCATACTTTTGGGATCAGTACCTACCTGTAATCTGTATATTAGGAACGGAGCTTTTTCTTCCTCAATATTCAAAAGATTACCAGTTTCAATATTCTGCTTGCTCTTTTTTTTCAAATTAATTGATTTCTCATTATTTCATTAATTTTCTCAGTTATTTCTTATTAATTTATTTAATGATTCAGCGATTGCGACAAAAAAAAATTGATTATCGTCAGGTTGGAAACGTTCTTTGATCGTCTCACATCTGTTCCTTATTTGATATTTATTGAGGGATCAGGAAACAATCAAAAGCTCGGGAGATGATCGAGTGAGCGGAGGTAGGTTGCGGTTATAGTTCGTCTCTGGAGGATTAAGCTGGTAATTAATTTTCCCAATTTGCGGATCTGCTCCTGTCTTATTGCTGCCTTGCGTCCTGTTCGTAAGTTATACACGGCTGTGCACGCAACACGTGCATAATGTATTCATGCGACACGTTTGGGCAGGGCAATGCGATTAATTAATTCAACGTACATACATCAAATATTCAACGAAAAATCCACTTAAGTACAGATTTCTGTGGTATTCGATTCGAAACAAGTAGGAATGAGGAATCGATGGACCGTAAATAATTTCTACGATGCTGAGTAGGTACAGTCGGAAAGTATAGAGTACAAAGGAGAATTTCGAAAGAAGAAGAAGGAGCAGACTGACAAGTGAAAAGCAATCTCCTACGTCGTTGTGTCTCTAGTGTCCAAGTTCAAAAGTGGTTTACCCCCTTCTGCTCTAACCATCTTTGGCGGGTATCAAAGTGTCTCGTTCCTCTTTATACGATCACAGTGCCCATAATGCCCACTTCGATATTATTTTTTTTTTTTTACTCCAACGTCAGCTAAAAACTTCTTTTTGTCACACTGCAAAAAATACGCTCCTGTCTCTCATCCATTATAAATCCGCTATCGATTGTCCTCAGTATCGTCGAACCACAAGATTCGTCCGTCATTGATCTATGCTTACCTCGAAAAATTCTCGCTCAAAGACACGCTACGGATCCAGAGGAAGTTTCATGAATTAGTTTTATTCTCTTATCCGATAATTTGATGATTAGGATTGATGAAAAACACATCGCACCTAATTGTTTCTAGTCGGTTTTCACGTGAATCAAGTTTTTTTTTAATACAGCGTTTGAATTTCCCGGTCACGTGTGACGTCACACGCACAGTTCTACCGTCTGGCGGCGCTGCGGACACTGGGGGTAACTATGTGACGTCACGTGGCGTTTGAAAATTGATAATTTTCAATTGCTGTTTACAGTCACCTGAAATTGACTATTAACTTTTTATTTTGAGTCGGGATAGAGGTGTTAGAGAAAAGCTGAAGTTGAATGGCAATAAGAAGATTTTCGTCTCGAGAAAAACAGGACCTCCCGGGGCTTTCAAAGGGCAGATTTTCCCTGCGAGCATCGGCAATGTAAACATCGTGTACTTAAGTAGGTAAATAAGTACGGAACAGGCTACAATATCGAGTTATATAGATATATACGCACGACAGAGCTCTTGTACTACACCCAAAGCACATATTACACGCTGAGGGAGAAGCATGAAAGGAGATTGAACGCGGCTTGTATGGCAGAGCAATGGCGCCTCGGTTCCTCCACCTCGTGTTTATCTTTTCCTCAAAGTATACAACATGTGCGCCTAATGCGACCGTCTTTGTACCGAACGAAAGGGTAATTGGGAACATTTTTTCGTCCATTCTTCTCCTTCGATAAAGACGAACATCAGATGACTTCTTTATACTGTATGGACGTAACGCATAACCTCAAAATAAGAATACATCGATTCGAAACAACAGACTCGATGTGGGCTTCGTTTTTGTTATTCAGGATTCTAAGAAAACTCACAAATTTAATGAATAAAATAAAATTGTGATAATTTTTATATAGAATGATCAATATTAGTTGAAAATAATAATACGATTGATTATACATATGTATAATTGTCTTCGCGATTTCTCAAAATACTTTTATTCAGTTGTTTTTGCATATATACGTATTTTGTTCTTCACATTCTGTATAATATTATATGTATAGATAATACGTCTCGTATTGCTATTACACATTCAATAAATCGTCACACACTTGAGGGCGTTATTACGATGATAACGATATTTTTTTATCTCCTTTTTTTGCCTTTGTTTTCAATATTCAAAATCATATGTATCTTACCCTCATCACGTGTACATTATTCATTTATACATGTGTGCCTCAATATTATTATTGTTGTCTTATTTATACAATTTAGTTCAATAATTTTTTTTTCTTTTTTAATTATCTTCTCTTATTATATAAAATAAATCACTCTATTGTCATATTATGTAATATATTTATATAATACTTGGATTCTCTCATCTTCGTCATCGTGATTTCAACGTATAACATAACTGGCACATGTATCAACTTTAATGTAGTAACAATTAACAACGTATTATATTTAATCACAACATTTTCTTTTCTTTGGTTTTCATCTTAATTTCCGTACTCGTGTCTAGAAGAAAAAAATAAACAATTCTTGTTCTATTGGACACGGATATCAAAGAATGTATTGGAATCACACGCCCATTATCTTAATCTACAGGGTGAATTCCCAACGACTCGTTGGTCTGAAGTTGGCGAGGATCGAAAAATGAGCATTCGGAGATTCTAGCCAACTTCAGATCAACGAGTCCTTAGAAATTCACCCTGTATATGAGTATATAAATAATATTTGAAGGGTGTTCATACTCGTGTATGTATTAATAATGGGGTCTATATATAGTCTACTTAGTGATGTGTTCGATATTCTTAAACATTACTGATTGTTCTCCACAATGTTTAATCAACGTTCATTAACATACACATTAATAATTAAAACGTACGATAGGTATTTTTTATCATTTCTAGAACCTATAATATTTTATCATTTATTTATAACAGCGTTTCGCCAGTTTAGTTTATTAAAATGACACAATTTTGTTTGAAAGTTTGAAACTTTTTTCCGCTTTCTTTTCTTGACTGTCATTCATTCTGGACTTTGAGGTAGAATTAAATGAACTGATAAGATTTTATGGAACGACGAGTCGTGGAAAGATTATTTTAATTAAAATCTTTAACTGAGTATTAAATTCGAAAAAAAGTAGAACATAAAAAAGTTTGAAGCTTTTTAATTCTTTAATTACACAGTGATTCGGGAGATTATTATTATCATTTTTTTTTAATCAACTATTCGTTTTTATTCTCTCGACTTTTATGGAAAATATTTCTTCTGTTTTTGTTATTGTTGTTATTGTTTTTTTTTTCATGGATCCCAAAAGAGCGCGAAGTCTTTTATATTCAAATTTTCATTATACTTTTAATCATATTACGCTAATTAAAGTTTACACAACACGGTTATCTAAAGTAACGATTACTTACTTTACGTTAATAATTACGATCTAAAACTATGCAATTAAAAATAATCAACGTACATACATGTATTGTTGATTAAATAAATAAATAGATAAATAAATAAATAGAATATTTATGTAATTGCTTTTTTTTTCTATTACATCTGCCTTTGCTCGTTACTTTTATTCACTTTCTTCTATATATATTTTTTGTTCTCTCAAACTAACAATAAATCATCTCTTATTCAATCAATCAATAAATTCTGTCATATTGGTTTTTTTTTTCAATTATTTTTGGCAGCCATTTTCTTTTCTTTTCCTCGTTTATCTTTGTCTCATCGTTTACTTTTTTTTTGTCTTATGCTTCGAATATAGAAAATATATCGTATGATAATTGTGTAATTATTTTCTTCGTCTTCTTTATCATCGTATAAAATAACAATATTTAGTTTTAATATCTTTTCTATTTTTTCATTACGCAATTATATAGTATATATTATCGCTAATTACTACAGTTGTTTATTATTATTATTTATTTTTTATATATTATGTACAAAATGATTGCTAGATAACGCAACTTGAGTGTGGTGGATTATTTTGTTAAATATCTCAACACTAAAATCTTAAATCTCTGCAACATATTTTTATTGTAGAGAAATTATTTTGGTCAGTTGATCGCGTTCAAGTAGAATTATAATTTAAATTCAAATCAATCGATTCGATAATAATATTTTCGATTATCAGCCTGTAATATCGAATAATAAATATATATGTATACTTATCACTCATCCATTAATTGTTTTTAAAATAATGAGTTCGAAATAAATTCTCGTTATTTTTTATATCTAAATAAAAATGTCTAAATAGATTTTTAATTTTTTTTTTTTGGCTTTCAGTCTTCGAAATGAAATTTTTTTAATTCTTAATACCTAAACAGTTTCGTCTTCATTATTACTATTATTATTATTACGAAATAAAACGATTAATTATTGAGCAAAACTTATATATTCACATTGCTAAAAGATTTTCTCTTTAATAATAAAAAAAAAAAAAAACTAAATTTCATATTTATCTATAATTATTGCCAATCATTTTGTCTTTTTTTTTTACTGATTCTAAAAACTGAACAAACTCTGTTTCAAATTTGCACAAAAAAAGTTATAGCTACTTTGAAATATGAATCACTGTGCTTTTGTTTTTTTGCCCTTGGTTTCAATTTTGTAAAAAAAAAAAAAAAAAAAAAAAACATGAAATTGACTATGTGATCCCCTTTAAATCTCTCTCTCGTTTTTTTTTGTCTTTTTATTTGAATCTGTTGTGATTTTTACGCGTTGAAGTGTTCAATTTCAAACATGAACGAATGTTTGCACAATCACCTCCAGGTTATCTGTGTTTTCATATGATGTCATGAGGTATTATTATACATATAATTGATTCAATTGTTTTGGGACTATAATTTTTCTAGAGGGTGTATTATATTAAACTCTCGAAGAGCAGAATATCAAACACGACATTCTCATTATCCCAAAATTATCTTCCTTGGAATTGGAGTGATGTGAAAAAAAAAAAAAAATTGACAACAACATTTTGACCTCACAAAGTTCTCATTATAAATAAAATTCAATTTGACACAAAAGATGATCAAAGAGGCTCGTGAAAAATATTTTATAGTATTTTACATACATCAAACGAGATAGAAGAACATTTCTGAACTTTTATCATACATCAAAATTCAACGT